>VMBQ01008099.1:5418-19753 GCA_007657795.1 Dreissena rostriformis
CGATTGGCCCAATATAAACGTCCGTGCGGGAGCATTTCAAGGTCGTTCTTTGTGTGAAATTTTCATCCAAAAACGGATTGACCTACTTGCTTTTGCGCGGACGTGACAGAGATAACCAATCAGAGCCATGCTTTTAAATACAGTCAACCAATAAAAACACCGCTTTCTTACAGCTTTAGGCAAGACACTGATTATTAATTTTATTGAGTACTGCGTTTTTAACGCTCTTTGAATACGTAAAGTATAGATATTTTTAAACCAATAGATTTTTATTGAAGCACCGCATCAACACTGCAAAGTTTTCTATTTATATCAATGGTACAGCCCAGTAAAATCGGGCTGTCCATTTTATGGCCGTTTTCGACCTTTTTTTATGCCGAGATCTATGTTAAGCAGTGTGCTCGGGCAATGGTTTATTAACCGAAGTCCCGAGGGTAAACAACCCCATTAGTCAGTCAGACTTTTAAACAGATAAAATAGCGTAACATTTTTCAGTTTAGTAAGTGCGAAAAACTTCAGCCTACTACCTTCGCCAATTAGGAAACCTTTATTCAATAAACCAGCTAACCTATTTAACAGCTAGATATCAGCCAGTATTTTTTTTTATATTAGTCTAGTAGCTTTACCCCTCAGTTTTATAAATTCAATAACATTTTAGGTATTCGCTATCCGCACGGATTTAATCTTAACGATATAGTGTGTTTGCGCTGTTGTTCGAGCGCGCGACTGCCGGTGTCTCTTTAGCGTCCGCGCTTCAATAACCAAAACCGGTGACCTACTTTTGGGGCAAAGAAAATAATTCCTTACTTTTCGCAGATACAATAGAGTAACAATTCTCGGACAAGTTAGTGCGAAAAATTGCAGCATAGGACCATCGCTAGCTGGGGCCCCTATTTAATAAACCGCTCTTTAATCACAAACTGGGAAAGAGCCTCTTACCACCCGCAAAGTTAAAGATTAATCAAATGGACAAGGCGATGAGGGTTACGAAATCAATCCATATGCCTACATATGCGGACGTGGCCGCGTCGCTTACCGTTGCGCCCAGGGTCCATAGATCCACGTTCCAATTCGGGGACATTTCTTTAGATTCAGATATGGGGACTCCTTACACCGTAACTCTAACCCCTCAGGACGCTCTGGCCCTTCTTAAAACTAACTCAGAAACAAGTCCAGATACCATCCCTGACTCGGAGCCTTACTCGCCTCTTTACACGGCCTGCCCGATCCCCTGTGGATCGGCGGCCACATCGGTCTCTCCCCCAATAAGGGACAATCAAACCAGCGGTAAAAGAACCTTGCCAGAACATAACAGGCCCCAGTCCGCAAGCCAGGCAGCCAAAGAAGTCGATGGTCCTGCCCAGGCGGTTTGGCTCACCCTTTGTCTTGGCACTGTCGGGGCGATCTTTCCTCGCGACAGGGCCAAGACAATTGGTGAATCCTTCATGAAGTTCGTAGGATCTGAACTTGTCCGTCCCCTTAATGAACTAAAGTCCGGTCTTCTCTTTAAAATAAGGAAAGACTCGATCCATAAAGCGCGGCTTTTCCGCTTCGGCAGCTATGATTTCACTCTAACTGAACAACCTAAATTTGCCAAGGGAATCATTCATGTCCCCAAAAACGCGAACATAGAGCAAATAAAAAAAGACCTTAAGTCCAAAACTAATGTTGAAGCCGTACATGGTGGGGTACACAATAAATTCATCACGGTCGCCTTTGGGACGGGGGGCGCCCCAAACAACATTCTAGGACACTCAGTAAAGCCCGCACTGTTCGCCGGTCTCCGTTGTTATAGGTGTCAGATGTTCGGGCATGCATTCCAAGCGTGTAAAAACAACGTAAATTGCCCACACTGCGCGGAGGCCGCTCGCGCGCGTCGTGTCAATCAGGGGGCGCGAAGCAGTGCGCAAGCTGCGGTGGGGGCCACGGCGCGGCTTATAAAGGGTGCCCTGTGTGCCTCAAATATCAAACTTCTATAAATAACAAAAATCTGCGCCTTACAAACAATTACATTAACAACGTAGAAAAATCTAGTAAGCGCCCCAACTTAACCCTAATAGCAAAACAACTGGTCGGAAAGTCTGAAGCCGAAATACTGGCAATCCTTAAAAATAGGTTTCCCGAAAATGAGGCTGAGCCGTCCGTTCAAACTACTATGCATGTGCGGCCACCGCCAACACCCAGGCAACTCGCACAAGACAAACAGGCCACGCAACGACAACATCAATCACCTAGGCAAGTTGACCCACCCACTAACACAGACAACCCGGTGGCTCACAACCATCGGCAGCAGGCGCCGCGACTGGCGCGGCGCGGGTGTCGTCGCGGGCCTCAGGAACTCCATAAGGGCCCGCCTTTTCGGTTACATGGGATTGGGCTTGGCGGATACCGCAACCGTCCGAGGCCCAGCATGCGCGGTATACCTCACAGGGGGCAGGCGTTGGCGCCGCCGTTTCCGGTTTACTTCCGTCACGCGTACAATTTATACTGGTTGGACTACTAAACAACCTCTAGCTCGTGCAGTCTGCCGCCGTAGGCCCCTCGGTGGCTGCGGCGGCAGGTGGCATTTCAAGCCTTGCCGTTGTGTCGTGGAGCGCCCGGGGGGTCGGCTGCTGTAGTGCCAATAACAAATTGTATGAGCTCCAAAATTGCGTGGACGGTGATGAAGTACATGTAATATGCCTCCAAGAGGCTGATTTTGAGGGTGAAGATAGACAAGTCCAACTAAAGGGATATCAAGACCCCGTGAGATCGATGGAGGGAGATTAAACAAAGGGCACGGGGGTGGCTGTGTGTGTTGAGTCGGGCATCCCATTCACTGAAATTGGCATTGACCAAGACTGCCCCATTGAGTCGTGTGCTATCACACTCTTCCTTGCTAAAAACCTGTCTTTCCGTGTCCAATGTGTGTACGCCCAAACTGAGGATAACACCTCTAAAAACTATCCTAAAGTCATCCACTCAATAGACCATCGAAACAACAATGTTGTCGTTGGTGGTTTTGGCCTTGGGCGCCCCTGCTGGGGCCCCGGGGGAGGCCCGCGGTGTGACGATAACGCGGAGGGTCTTTTGGGGCTGGTAAATAACTCCAGCCTCGGCTTCTTGAGCGACGGACAGGTCACGCGACTGTCCGACCGCGCCGGTCGGCTCGACAGCGCGATTGATCTCGCCCTAATCTCGGCAAACTTGCAAGCCATAAGCGATTTTAATATAATTGACAACACGTTTGGCAGTGGCCATCTCCCAGTCGTGGTGAACTTAGGGCTGAGAGTCGGGCGCTCCCTTCCGCCGGTGCGGCGTGGGTGGAGGGTCCTCAGGGCCTCACCGGGGCGGTGGCGTAACTTTAAAACCCAATGCGATAATGAATTTCTCCCTAACCAAGATACCGCTGACCCTAACTCCCACTTTCAATCTTATCTAACTAAGCTTACAACAGCGCTAGACAACTCTATCCCCATAGTAAACAAAAAACCTACGAAAAAAAATAAACGGTCAGTACCCTGGTGGAACCAAGAATGCGAAGCAGCCATTAAATATCGCGAAAAATGCAGGAAAAATGCATCAAAATCAGAACAGGCCCTAAATACGAAAAACTTAAAGAAGCCCGCGCTATGGTAAGACAAGTAATTAAAAAAGCTAAATAAGACATGTGCAACTAATTCTGTAACAATTTATCGTACAAAACTTCTAGTATGGAACTGTGGGATCAGGTCAATCGTATGCAAGGCAGACCGCCCCCAATAACTCCTATATTTCGTATAAATGATGAGGTTCTCGTAACCAACGCGGATAAAGCTGCGGCCTTAGTCAAACATTACCAATCTGTAAGCAGTGATGAAGGCTACTCGGAAGCCTTCATCGCGCGAAAACTTAAAACTAAGACCGAATTTCCTACATGGCTAGCCTCCCATACGCAGAACAAAACACACAAATACAATTCCCCATTTAGCCTGTTCGAACTTGAAACTGCCCTGCTCACATGTAAAAATGGCGCGCCAGGCGATGGTGATATACACTGTGAAATACTTAAGCAACTTCCTCCATCCGCGAAACAGGAGCTGCTGTCCCTTTTCGGTGGATCCTGGGCGGAGGGTTCCCTTCCTGATCAATGGCATGAGGCCACAATTATTCCGGTCCTTAAGGCTAATGGGCCTAGAGACACCCCAGCCTCGTATCCGAAAACCGAATCCCTTTAAGGCATCATGTGAATCAATAGTATTACATTACTCCCCAATATTGCAGGCGCGCAACGATGACCGATCTCCTTAACCTCTACATTCACTAAACTAATGCAAAAAGTGGTTAAACCGCGACTCTGCGCCTGCCTTGAAAAACATAACAAAATCTCAAAAAAATCAATCAGGGTGTGGAGCCCATCACTCGTGCGGGGATCGTGTGGTGCGCCTCGGGGCTGACGTAGGAGAAGCTCAAACCCAATGTCGTTCGGTGGCGGCCGTTTTCTTGGACCTCACGGCCGCGTTCGATAAACTCTGGAGCGGGCGCGCAATCCGGATGTTGCATGGGTTGGGAGTGGGGTTGCTGTGCTGGGATGGCTTGCCGCTTTTCTCGCGGCGCGCGGAGTCAGGGTGGGGCTTCATGGCGCGACTTCTGGGGCGGTCGGTGCGGTGGACGGCTGCCCTCGGGGTGGTGTTCTCTCACCCATATTGTTTTCTGCTGCAGTGGGCACGCTGGGTCGTGCGGTCGGTGACCATAATTCCCAGAGTGGCACCGATCTAATAAACCTTTCCCTTTTCGTGGATGACAGTGCTGTATGGACCGCCTCAGGATCTCCTAGGCTAGCAATTTCCAAAATTCAAAAAGCCTTGGATGCTGTGGAGGGTTGGGGTTCATCATTCGGTTTTCAAATTGATCCTACAAAAACACAAGCAATCGTTTTCTCAGGCGGCGCCTCCCGAGAGACAACCAAAAAAATAACAGACCTCCCCCAATTAACTCTGTGTGGCACCCCGCTTCCGTTCCTTGACAGAATAACTTTCCTAGGGATGACATTTGATAGATATTTGACATGGAAGGACCGCATCCTTGGTTTGGCAGNCATGTTTATATAGTCGGTTCAAAAGCCTTAATGGCTTAAGTTGTCTATTTATGTCTTGCCGACTCAAAATAAATCTTATCTTATCTTATCTTATGCACTTGTTGTCCGCAAACTTAAATGTGACGTATCAGTACAAAAGAGGCAAACTCCTGCTGTAAGGCTGGTTTCAATTAAAAGTCTTAGTCAGTGATTGTTTATTAAAAAATGTGCATTTTTTTTTTAAATATCTGTTGTAGATAACTAACGAAGACTTGTTGCATGGAAATAATAACCTACAAATTATAAGCATCAAAAGGGGCATAATTTTATTTAAATCTAGAGGGTCTAAAGGCCCTTGGTCGATGAACTAGCCCAGACAATTAGGTAAAATGACCTTGGCCTTGGACCAGTGTTACTGGTTCATGCCCTCTGCAATTGTCTCAGTGAATTGAACATTTTAGAAAAGTGTCGTAAAAATCGTTCAAAGGGTATATGAGATATGGCGACGATAATATACACTCTACATGTATGTCATGTATAAAACCCATGTTTTCAATGAAAGAGCTTCAAATGTTTGCTCTCGATGGCAATTTCGCTATCCATGCATGGAAAGCTGAATGTAGCAATAAACCAAGCAATATGGAATTATTTACCCTCGGAACTTCGGTTGAAAACAATTGTCCGAGCACACTGCTTAACATAAATACTCTGCTGTAAAAGGCAGTTAAAAGCCATGTGGTCAGCCCGATATTACTGGGCTGACCCATATATGCATAAGGATACTTTGCAGTGTGGGTGCGGTGCTTTAATAAAAATCTAATTATTTAAAAAATATCTTTACATTTAACTAAACTGTTAAAAAGCGTTATATGCGCTTGTAAACTCAACAATGAAAAATCTGTGCATATCTAACATCGCTAAGAAAGCATGAATACTATACGGGCGGTAACGGTAAGTACGGGTTTTACCCATACACCTGCTAATTGGGGTTTACACCAAGTCTAAACATCGCTAAGAAAGCGAGTTTTTCATTGGCTGATAGCGTTGCATCAATTTTATAAACGTTGGCGCTGATTGGCCGAAATTGCTTAGCTCGCAAGTCATGTAGGTCAATCCGTTTTTTGATACAAAAATTGTTCAGCTAACGCCCATGACCTAATACTACACGATGTGACGATCATGCGGTAAATCTATTAAAATTATTAAATAACACAAGCCTCAATTTCTTAAATGACGGACAGGTCACGAGACTGTCCGACCGCGCCGACCAACCTGACAGCGCGATCGATCTCGCTCTTACGTCAGCTTAATTACAAGCAATAAGCGACTTCAATGTACTCGACAATTCGTTTGGTAGCGACCATCTCCCTATCGTGGTGAATTTAAAACTGAGAATAGAACACACCCTTCCGTCAATACAACATAAGTGGAAAATCCATAAGGCTTCACCTGATCAATGGAATAACTTTAAAGTTCAATGCAATAACGAATTTCTGCCTAACGAAGATACTACTGACCCTAACACTCACTTCCAATCCTATCTAAATAAACTCACGACAGCACTAGACAATTCTATTCCCATAGCCAACAAAAAACCTAAAAAAAAATAAACGCTCAGTACCCTGGTGGAACCAGGAATGTGAAACCGCAATAAAATACCGCGAAAAATGCAGAAAAAAAATGCATCAGAATCAGAACGGGCCCTAAATTTGAAAAACTTAAAGAAGCCCGCGCTACGGTAAAACAAGTAATTAAAAAAGCAACGCTAGATAGCTGGAACGAGTTCTGTAACAATCTTTCGTATAAAACCACTAGCAAAGAACTTTGGTCTCAAGTACACCGTATGCAAGGCAACTCCGATATTCCGTATCAATAATGAAGTACTTGTAACAAACGCAGATAAAGCTACGGCCTTAGTACACCACTACCAAACGGTAAGCAGCGACGAAGGCTACTCTCAAGCCTTCATTGCGCGAAAACTTAAAACTAAGATTGAATTTCCTGAATGGCTCGAATCTCATACTCAGACCAAAACTCACAAATACAATTCGCCTTTTAGCTTATTCGAACTAGAAGCAGCCTTACTTACTTGTAAAAATGGCGCGCCAGGTGATGATAATATCCATTACAAAATACTGAAACAACTCCCGCTCTCTGCAAAACAAGAGCTCCTCGCCTTATACAATAAATTGTGGGCTGAAGGCACCCTCCCTGATGAATGGCATGGGGCAACAATTATACCGATCCTCAAACCCAATAAACCCAAAGAATCCCCAGCCTCCTACCGGCCGATTTCGTTAACATCAACATTCACAAAACTAATGCAAAAAATGATTAAACCCCGACTATGCGCTTATATTGAAAAACATAACCTTATTTCGAAAAATCAATCAGGGTGTAGAGCTCACCACTCGTGCGAAGATCATATAGTGCGCCTCGAAGCCGACATCAGAAGAGCCCAAACTCTAGGCCAATCGGTAGCAGCCATTTTCTTAGATCTCACTGCCGCGTTCGATAAACTATGGAATGAACATGCGATTCATATGCTGCATACATTAGGTATAGAGGGCACCATGCTTAAATGGCTCGCAGCCTTCCTCACAACGCGAAAAATAAAAGTAAGATTACATGACGCGACTTCCGAAACGGTCGAGACAACAAACGGCTGCCCCCAGGGAGTGTCCTCTCACCCATATTATTCTCCGTTACCATGAATACGCTAGAACGCACAATTCATAAGCATAATACGCAAAATAAAACAGTACCAATACTAACACTATGTACTAATATGTCCTCCGCGAGGGACGTTAAACGGGGGTGCAGTGTATCGGTGCTATACACCGGGCANTATGATTTATTTATGTTTGATATTATGTTGTAAAACTCATAGTATTATAGTTTATGGCCTGTATTTTGGCTTTCTATTATTCTCCGTCACCATGAATACGCTAGAACGCACAATTCATAAGCATAATACACAAAATAAAACAGATCTAATTGATCTTTCCCTCTTTGTAGATGACAGTGCCATCTGGACCACCTCAAAATCGCCTAAACTAGCAATTGATAAAATCCAAAAAGCCCTAACTGCTATAGAAACTTGGAGTGCATCATACGGCTTTCAAATTAATCCCTCTAAAACCCAAGCAATTGTTTTCTCAAACCGCGCATCAAAAGCAACATCTAAAAAAATCGCAGAACTTCCGCTATTAACACTATGTGGCGCTCCGCTTCCGTACCTCGACAAAATAACTTTCCTGAGAATGACATTTGATAAATACCTAACATGGGAAGAACACATCCTCAAATTAACAGTGCGCTGCCAGAAAGACCTTAATTTTCTCAAATGCATCCAAAAAAATAACTGGGGCACAGACAAAAAAGCACTAATGCGTATTTACAAAGCCACTATCTGGGCAAAGATAAATTACGGAAGCATAGCATATAACTCTGCCAGCGATAAACATTCCTTAACAAGCTACAAGTTCTCCAAAATACGGCACTCAAAATAATCACGGGCACGCGTAAAACCACAAGCATAGTTCTAATCAATCTCGAGTGTGGAATGCTTGATCTGGGCCAACAAAGGCAAATAAATCAAATGATGTATTACGCGCGCACTAATCCTATGGGAAATAACCTACCGATCAACCCAAAGGTCACCGAAGACCCGGCCTACCGTAAACCAAAAAATCATATTGGAATCCCGTACGCGAGAAATGTCCAAGCGCTTAATCTATACTATCAAATTAACACAATTGAAATTCAACCACCTACTTATTACAGCCTTAGTGAAATCGTAAAACCAGACATCGACTTTCATCTATCAACACTGATTAAAAAATCCGAAATTGACTCCAATAGCGCAATCATAGCCCTAAATTATATAAATAATACATACGGCGGGTATACACAGATTTTCACGGACGGTAGTAAAAACGAGGAATTAGAACTAGCCGGCGCTGCGTACGTAGTATACAACCCTCAAAATGCCATTATCCACCACAACAGATTAAAACTTAAAAAAGAACGTTCCATATTTGCCTGCGAACTAGCAATAATTAACGACGCAGTAGTGTGGCTAAACACGCTTGACACTCACGAACAAACAAACTACGCGATTTCAACTGACTCTCTTAGCGCATTGCAAGCACTGCACGCAGGTTCCTCGAAAACGCGCCCAGACTTAGTATACGCAGCTCTAAAAGGTATCACAAAACTGACTAATAAAAACATATCTCTTAAATTAATATGGATACCTAGTCATGTGGGCATCCCGGGCAACGAATACGCCGATATACTTGCCAAGTTAGGATCCCAAGAAGGCCTACACTCTGAGCTAAAACCCAGCGCACGCGAACTTATCGCCAATATCAACCAAAAAGCGTACAATGAACAGGACAGCAAATGGTCAAAATACTGCACTAAGCATGATTTACCACTTATCACTAACCCCAGCCATAAGATCCATATCTATAGCCAAATTAAACAGGAAGATAGGGCATATACGCGTATGCGTCTAGGGGTGTCTAGGTTACACGGTGATTGCTACAAAACTGTTCTGTGCCCCAAATGCAGCGTTCCAGACACCTTCGAACATTTATTCTTCTTATGCTCTCATCATGCGGCCCAAAGACTAGATCTAAGTGCAGGTATAATAGCAGCATATAACAATATCACTGTAAAAATTGATCGCCGTCTACTGTTAATGCCTCCGAACAAGATCGGATCCGTTGTAAGGCAACATGTTTTCAAATTTTTGCGAGACACGGGATATCTGAATAAAATATAAATACACTAATTACATCGCGCATATAACGTACAGTTAAATACTCCGATAGCGAGCTTCCACTGCGTATGCCTTATTAAAATAAACAATTAGTACTACAGTATAAATACGCAAGATACATCGTGCCCTTACCAACCTCACTAATAACCCGTAGACCCTTGTGACTATTGAAAACAATAATCCCGGATGGGACGCCGCGGTAAGGCGGGAGACGCCGCGGGGAGGAAAATAGTATAGTAATATATATCGCTTCATCCCAAGTATTTATACAAACATCATATATTCGTACCAATATCTCTTTGTCCTCATACTGATAGTAATTTAAGCTTTAATTATCTTATAACTTGCAAAATAAACATAAATATGTGTGGAAAGGACTATTTTTGGGATTTTGGCGTGTAACAATTACCTCCCCTGCAAAAACAAGTTATAAGGAATAACTAATATAGGTGACCTAGTATGTTTTCTTATATAACTCAGTTACAGAAAAAGTATTTATATAATTAAAAATAAAAACAGTCTCTGTACGTCTACACGTTTAAGTTTATACAATCTTTATTACGCCTACACGTCTAAATAGTAATTACAAGTAAAAGCGATAATAAAACTGAGCAAATTAAAAGTTTAAACCCACAATTCTACGAACGATTGAAATAGGTATTTTTACTAAATATCTCTTTTGACGAAAACCAGTTTATAACTAGCAGCATAATTTTAACTGAACAAATCAATTTTTTGCGAGACACGGGATATCTGAATAAAATATAAGTACACAAATTACAACGCATATGAAACGTACAGTTAAAATACCCCGAAAGTGAGCTTCCACTGCGTATGCCTTATTAAAATAAAATATAATACTACAGTATAAATACACAAGATACATCGTGTCCTTAACATTCTAACTAAAAAACCGAAGACCCCTGTGACTGTTGAAAACAGCAATCCCGTATGGGACGCCGCGGTGATGCGTGAGACGCCGCGGGGAAGAAAATAACATAGTAGTATATATCGCTTCATCCCAAGATTGTATACAAACATCATATATCCGTAACAATATCCCTTTGTCCTCATACTAATAGTAATCTAAGGTTTAATTCTCTTATATCTTGCAAAACAAACAATTATATGTGTGGAAAGGACTATTTTTGGGATTTTGGCGTGTTACAATTACCTCCCCTGCAAAAGCAAGTTATAAGGAAGATCGCATTAAACGAACTCTCGCAATCTTAGAACATTATTGCTGCGGGTTCTGCCAGTTTATGTAGTGTAAGCAAACCCCGACAATAGAAAGTATATAGGAAACCTACAATGATACGAACAATTAAAATCCCAATAGTTATTTTTACTAAATATAGCTTGAGACGAAAACCAGTTTAAAACTAGCGGCATCTCTTTGAGAAAACACGGGGGTACGTCGATAAATACAAAAACACCAATCACACAAATTGATCTGATATCCTGACAAGACAGATCACCGCAGCTAATCCCTAGGTTAACATTAAATATTAAACCTGTCTTAGACAACAAGAAAATCTGAAGCTTAGGGACCTAAGGACGACACATAAGTAAAACACACCCTGTCACAAAACTCAAATAAACGCACTTATTTCACTCCTTTATTTAACCTTAAAACAGCACACACACATTCATATACACAATAATTAGCCCTTGGACGGCATAATCTTCAGCAGTTTCAATCTTAAACTGTTCATGAACTCATACAGCCCCGCAGCACTCAAATGTACGCCGTCCCGCAACCAATGAAGGTCCCTATTACATACATACTTCATAGATGATACAGGAAAGTACCGCATCACATACTTCGCAATAGCATTCCCTATCCTAGAAAACTGGTCTGGCGTGAGGGCGGGGTCCCGAAACACCCACCGCCCACAAATGCCAGCCACCACAACGGTGGCGACACCTCTTGCCTTCACCAACTGGCACAACTCGAGGATGCCCAAACCGATGTCTCGGGGCTGACAGCTGGCGGTTATGTCATTCCCCCCTAGGCAAAGGATCACAACATCTGGGCCCCACTGTAACATGTCCTCCAAAAGGTCCAGATATTCAGTATATAATTTTTCTATTAGTATATATGCCCACAATATATCCGAACCTATATCTCTTGGACTACATACTACTAACAATCATATGTTTTTTTACCAATAATCCCAAAAATTCCACTAATATAGGTAGACTAAAAATACTAAGAAGCCTTTATCATTTTAGAATTACCTCCCCTGCAATAGAAATTACACAAGAAAACCCTCATCAAACAGATGATCACAAACTAAATATATTTTTATTCGATTTTTTTTCTGGTGGAAATCAATCTATCATAAGAAGTACAGGCGCATTTTTACAATAAAATAAATAATATATCAAGAAATTCCTCAAAATTCAGGATCCAATTATATAAATTACCTCCCCTAGGACTACCGGAAGATCTAATATGCGTACTTTGACGAATCGCGCTATCCTCAAAAGAATGCTGATAAAACGCGTGCCCGTAACACTCGATACCCTAATACACACTAAATAAAGTACAAACTTCCATTAAAACAACTTGACCAATTAAGATTAAGCAAATATGAGATCAGAAAAATCAATCAGATAAGAAAATAGGGACAATAAGGAAAACAACAACAATCAACATCAAAAAATACATATCAGAACATAACATGCATCCTATCTCCCCGAACCCGATCCTTGGACTATAGTCATGGTAGGTCTCCCCCGGGCGGGCCTCGGACGACGGTCACTTCGGCGAATGCCATATGGCCACTCGTCCGGGGTCCGACGCGGGCCGCGCCTGGCCAAAGGATCCCGACCGTAGCATCACGGTGCGTTACAATCAATCTATAGTTACCCCCTCACAGGGCATGGCCGATGGGCCACTCCGACGAATGTCGTTTTGCTCCTGGGGCTGTGTCCTGTGGGGACGCCAGGGACGAGAACGGGCAACCATGCAACATACTAACAACATAGCAGCACAACAACAACAATCTTTAATACAACGACGGAAGAGTTCGCTTTCTTAAATATGACGGTCACTCAGCCTCTTAAACCACTGACTTAAAAAAAAACAATGTAGAGAATTTTTTATCCCCCGTTGGAAACCAACAATAATTAGGTTAACAATATCCGGTTCCGCGAGATCCCCCCCCCCTTTTTTGTGCTGTTTTTTTTTCTCGCTGCATCCAGACGACGATACAGGGGACAACACATGGACAACTCACCTCCGTACTAGAACGGAAGCCGCATAAAGTGCGCACGCAGGTAACTCAGTCGAGAAACCTGCAGTGCAACCCCTTCAGATAAACATGTATTTATTATATGCATAATATAAAAATATGTTGGCTGGAGCGTGCCGGCTGGGGTAGAGGAGCCCCAGCCCCGCACTATATCCCTGTCGGCACGACCCACCCAAGATTAACAAAAAAGAAAGATAAAGGTACGTATTGTATGCTGACTCTCCTTGTAATGTAGTGAGGAGATTAACAGAGTACAGCTCATTTGTCTACTAANGCCCCCCCCCCCTCCCCCGCGCACTATGCCTCTGCCGACACGACCTACCCAAGATTACCAAAAAAAGAAAATTGAAGGTAATTATTTTATTTGTTTCTCAGTGTATTGATGTGAATAACTAATTGCAGTTCATTTGTTACTAACCATTGTAATAGCCAAAATAGCACATAGGACTGCTGCCTTTGATACCATATATAATATAACCAGAACCAGTAAAGTGCTCGCTCTCCTAATACCAAACTATCATAACCACAGTCCCTCTCTTCTATCATCAAGTAAATGATCTATCAAAAACAAGTCTGGCCCTCACAACACCACAGTGCCACAGACAACCACCTCGGCAAGAAGAAAGAAAAGCTTGAAATTGTCTATGCCCACAAACAAAATAGTCATCTTGGCCCAATTACACACACTCAGTCCCTCTCTTCTATCGTCTAGTACATGATCTTTCAAAAATCTAGTCTGACCCTCACAACAACATACAATCAATACCCAAAATAGCAACAGAGAGTGGCCATGATACTATAGAATATGACACAAGGCAGCAGATCTATATATGTACCAATACTAACACTATATACTAATATGTCTTCAGCGAGGGACGCTAAATGCCGTTCCTCTTTGAAAGATACTGAAAAGAATCACTGTTTGCAGTTCATTTGTATACTAACCATTGTCTTTTCCTATGTAGCCGGATCGAGCCCATAGCTCGACATGCCCCAGACCAGACCACGATACTAACCTGGCATAATACAAAAACACATAGGAATGCTGCCTTTGCCTTTATATCCAGAAACACTAACGTGTGAGCTCTCCCTAATACCAAATATACTATTATCTCAAACTCAGCCCCTCTCTTCTGCCATCAAATAAATGATCTATCAAAACTAGTCTGGCCCTTACAACACCACAGTCTCACAAGACACTTAACGCAACAAAAAGAAAGAATATGCAAAGAAATTGTCTACCCCCCCCCC
>VMBQ01008099.1:27203-40489 GCA_007657795.1 Dreissena rostriformis
TTATACGAAAAAGCGTTACAAATTCATAAGAACTTGTACGATTTTGATTAATGATTATCAATAAACGAACATATATTGTTTAACATTTTCTTAGTCAGAAGTATTTTTGTTCTTGTTTTAATATAATACCTACACTCTTTTGTTTTTGAATCTATGACATGGTTTTTGAAAAATATCATTTTGTAAAACTGTGTCCTTTTAAAGTCCCGTAAAAAGGGCCTAAAGAAACGCTGAACCTTACACTATGAATAAATAACAAAATATACATTAACCTCATCGCCTTGCAATTCAAATAAACAAGCAATAAAAGAGAATATACATTCGATTTCAAAGGAAATATATTATAAAAAACATATTCTTCCTCCAAAGGGGTGCAGCTTATAAATGGTTTAAATATTTAATGTATATGTTACTTCTTTACATCTTAGTTTGACAACAGAGAATATTGCCAACATGCGGAGGGTTTCTCACAAGTGTTTCGCACTAGAGGAACTGGCATATAATTTTAACAACCTAATAACATGGCACAATTCTTTATAAAGATTACAACAAAATTTCGCCACATTGTACATAAATAACATGTCACAATTAAGATTACACTGACAATTATATACTTCCTTTATAAAAGTGCTTATTTTGTGCGTTATAGAACTTTTCGTATAAATGATTATCACCTTTTTTATTTGAGATATTGTCAGACCTAGAAAGAATGTTCCCATAAATAAGATGAAAAATTGTTTTCTAAAGACTTAATATATCAAAGTTTGATCAATTACGGACAATTTAAGCGCACAAGCAAATAATGCAGAAATCATTTGAATGAACTAAAAAGCTTATCAGTATTTGCATAGCTCTCGTTATTCAAATCCATGTCACCCATCGATCTTCGTGTAACGGGCACACAAGTATGCATTCACGATGCGCAAACTCGTCTCTTGCCAATAGTGTTTGCATAGCAATAAAATAGCACGGTTGTTAAAATCATTATACATAGTAATTTCTTTTACTGTGACAGAATAGGCCTGTGGTGAACTGCTAATAAACATGTAAAAATAAGGTTATTATATTTAATTGATTTTCATGTAAATTATTTATTATAATCGAAATCAACCGCACATGATAAGGCCTAGAAAATCCAGAGCAAGTTTTCTTGACTTCTTTTTATGAAGCATTGACACACGAGGAACGTACAATAAGTGGGATAAACATATATTCTGGATTTGATTATTCAAAGGATAAATACATATTGTATAGATACAAGTATATTCTTTAAAACAAAAGGACATTAATGTGGTAAAAAAGTGGCACAGGTGTCACAAGTTTTACATAGACTTCTAGAGGGAAAACCGTTTACAATCTTCTTATAAGAAGTCCAATCTTTGACAAGAAGCATCATCTAGAGGTCTTCTTCCAAGTTTGTTCAAATCGTGCTCATGTGGTCACAAGTGGTCACGGCCCTAGTGGATACCAGTTTTACATAAACTCATGGTGGGAATTGTAGGCATCTTCTTATCTGAAACGACCAAGTATGTTGCTTTCCTATTTGGTATATATCAGTGAAATTGACACCATACGCATACATGAGAGCAAATGCCAATTTAAAATGCACTGCAGTATTTTCTACGGAATGCTGCTTTATATGCAAGAGTATTGCCTCAGAATATTGGTCGATGGTCTATCACTATATCAGTAAGTAGAAGCGATCAAGTAAAAAAAAGTGTTTAGTGGTACAAATGTTGTGTGTATCGTTTTTGAGACAAACAGTTAGTTTATTAGCAAAATAATAGTGCATGGCATTTAAATAAAACTCGTATATTAATGAAACGTAGACACGCTCCCGTGTAAATAATCGCGTATCTTTTCTTCAAAGTCTTTACATCGGTGAAGGGCTTTGACAGATATTTTCTATTTAGTGTTTGCCTTTTAAACATATTTTAAAAGCTGACATTAGGAATATAAATCACACGTGATATAGTTTAAGCAGACGTGACACTAGCAGAAGACAAAACCAAGATACAAACATGTAAAACATAATCTTACGAGTGTATTGTGTTTTGTATACACATACACATAAAAGTTAGCTTCTTAATGACCCAAGTCAAGACATAAACCAACACCATTTTCATCATTGAGCAGTCATATATGATCTGCCAGGTTCAATGAATATCCGAAATACAATTGAACATGTTCTCTTTATTGTATGTATGAAATATTGCTTCGATTATTCGCACATTTGCATTGTCAGTCAAATTATAAAGCAATTCACATTTTAATGCTGATACCATTATTTTCCCAAACACAGAAACAACAATTACAGTAAATATTGTATGTATGGAATATTGCTTCGAACATTCGCACATTGGCATTGTCAGTCAAATTATAAAGCAATTCAAATTGTAATGTTGATTACATTATTTTCCCAATACACAGCAACTACAATTACAGTAAATGATATTTTAAGTTAACGTAATTATTATTTATATTACACCCACAAAGTCGCTGAGAAAATCGCTATGGTTTCGCAATGAAGGAATTGTAGGCGCCCCCATCAATGATGTTGGTGTTTCCGGTCACCATTTTGGACAAATCACTCAGCAGGTACAGCACTGGGCCTGCAACGTCGCTCACATCCGGTATCCGTTGGCACGGCGTTTGTTCCTCAAGTTGACGCTTACGGTTATCTACTATTCCGCTCTGAAGCAAAGCGGTGGCTCTTTCGGTGCTAACAAATGTTGGGTTGACGGAATTAACGCGGATATTGTTAGGACCTAGCTCCAACGCAAACTGCTTGGTGATCATATCAAGCGCGGCTTTGGAAACGCAGTACGGCATGTTGCCCGGAAATGCCTGCAGTCCTAGAATGCTCGATATGTTTACAATGGATCCCGGCCTACCGGCGTCAATCATCTTCCGAGCGACAATCTGGATAATATTAATCGTTCCATAAACCTGAATATCAATCGCATGAGATATCATGTCATGGGTACAGTCGATTGCCGGTACAAGCTGATCACTGTATGCCATAGCATTGTTAACAAGGCCATCAAGAACCTCGATGTCCTTTAATTTCTGTTTCACTAATATCGACAACTATAGGAACTATATCCGGATATTCCTCCAGCGGTTATTTTTACCTACTCATAGCGTACACTTTACACCCTTGCTTGTGTAAGGAGACTGCGATCTCTCGACCAATGCCACGCCCGGCGCCGGTAACCAAAATCGACCGGCCCTTAAGGTTAAGATTCATCTTTTTGTTTTCAAAACGAAAAATGAAAATGTCCTTTCTTAACAATGTACCAATTTTTACTAACAATATACTGAATGATGTCGACTGTTATTTCGCGTGATAATAATACCGTCGCTATTATCACAAAGTAGATTTGCCAACGGTTTGGACTCTGATCTAGTCGGGTACATGTGTACTGCCTTTTGTTGAAAGAGACTGATATGTTGGGTTAAGTTGACATTATGCGGGAATACACAAAACAATCAAAGTAGATCAACCATTGATTCAAGTAATGATTCCGAAATGTTCACTTTTTTAAGAAACATGAAAACCGACATAGACAAACAAAATGAACGCTTAGTAACTGAAATCGGCGGTATGAATAAGAATATTGACTCAATGTTTTCAACAATTAACGAATTAAAGCAAGACAATGACCAGCTTAAGGAGGATAATACATTACTGCGAGAAGAAATTTCACATATGTAGAATAAGATAGAGACGATTGAAAATAAATCCCGACGAAACAATCTACGCCTCAACGGAATAGACGGACATTTAAATGAAAAGTGGGATGTTACGGAAACAAAAGTTCGCTCATTTCTAAGAGACACATTGAATTTTGGAGACGAGGCAGATACCGGTACGCTCAAAATCGATCGTGCGCATCGCATAAAATCCCGGGATCCAAGCAAATGTACAATCATGGTACGATTTACACGATAAAAAGACAGTGAACTGATTCTTGGACGGGCGAATTCGCTCGCTGCTACAACATAATCGGTCACACTCGGTGAAACAGGACTTCGGCGACACAGTACGTGAGCATAGACGAATCCTCGGAGAGCACATGATACAAGAGAGAAGAGATAATAATTATGCCGTTATACGCTATGACGAATGACCAAGTTTACAAATATAATGACATTACGCAGTCTATTGTTCCCATTGGTACCCGGCGACCTACAACTCGACAACGTTTTGCACGTGGTCGCCCAGACGACAATAGAGCTGCTAATCCCCGATTGGATGTTAACAACGTTTCAAATCAAGTGAGCGATGACGTGAGTGTGCGCATCCCGCCCAACGATGAGAACCCACCAATCGGAGATGATATAAACTCTCGCGATGATGACGTAGCTCCGACACTTCATTCGTGGGCTAGGAATTTGGCCGTGACCAAACGAACAATGAGAGCACGGGTAGATTGCTCAATATAAATATTGCTCGCTGAAATATTGCAGGCTTACGTAAACACATAACCAATCTAGAATTTAAAACGCATTTATCTTCATTTGATATTATTTATCTATGTGAAACGTGGGGAAACTGTTGGTGTGAATTTAATTCATTATTATAATCTTCTACGTGTTTTGATTATGTAAGAGAGATTAATCCCAACAGTATACGTAACAGCGGAGGCATATGTGTTTTTATTTCTAACCATTTACAGAAGTTGAATATAATATCACGTATTAATACTAATTTTAATGATTGTGTTGTTCTGTACTGTAAATTTTCGTAATTGTTCAAATCAAAAGATGTCATTATCTATTACACGTATATCTCTCCAGAAGGGTCACCAATATAACATCTGACAGATGAGAAGAATGGTATTAATGGCATGTTTTCCAATTTAGAACAGCTGAAATTAACATATCCCGATGCTCTATTTTTCGTATCGGGGGACATAGATTCTAGAACGCAAGATTACTTAGATTTCAACCCTTGCGGTGATTTACATTAAATATTTGGAGACATAGATTATGAAGGTAGTGAATTTGATATGCAACTCTCGAATAGAGATAAGTTAAGGGGAAATAATTTTGGAAAATCGTCAGTTAATTTATGATGTGTCTTTGACATACATATTCTAAATTGAAGATTCGCGAACGATAAGGAAGGCAATTTTACATGAGTTTTAAACGAAGGGGCAAGTGTTGTAGATTACATGATTGCTTCATCAGAATTATTTGCGATCATTATTGACTTTAAGGTACTTGACCGCTCAGAGTCTGATCATTTTCCAATTATCTATCAAATAAACTTAGAACACATAAATAACAATCAAAAAGATGTAGATAATAATAAAGAAGTATCACGCGTTAATAAAAATAAATGGCGAGAAAGATTTGCAGATGCCTTTCGCTTTCATATAAATACGCTTTTGAATGAAAATGCTAATATAGTTATAAATCTCATTTATACAAATATTGAAGCGGCTATTTATAAAATTAACGCTCTGTACTACGAGGCAGGCAAAAATATGCTATTGTTACCTAATTACAAACGATCATTACAGCCACTTTGGTGGGATGAACAATGTGATACTCTTAGAAAACAAAAATACACATATTTACGTAAATTTCGATCTTCAAATTTAGCATCTGATTTGAAGGAGTATAAGGATCGAAGAAATATATTAAAAAATTATTGCAATACTAAAATGTTAGAGTTACAGAAACAAAATAGAGAGGAGCTTCTCCAGAATCGAAAAAACCCGAATTTCATGTGGAAAAAAAAATAAGCAAGCCAAACCGCAACAAAACATATCTACTGATATCGAGACTAATGAATGGTATGACTACTTTCATAGTTTATTATACAGAGATCAAGCGCCGAGCATTGTTATAATTATAAACAATAACATTGATACTATAAACGATGATGTGATTTCGTTAAATGAGCCTTTTACACTCGCAGAAGTAGAATTTCAAATTCGTAAATTAATAAATAATAAAAGCAGTGGCATAGATGGAATACCTACAAGCTGAGTTTTATAAAAAATCTTTTATAAATATTACACCTTTTTTAGTATTACTTTTTAATCAAATCTTTGATTCTGGTTATTTTCCTAAAACTTGGGGTCAGAGTATAATATGTCCAATACACAAATCTGGACCTACACATATTCCTNTCCAAAATAAATTTTGTAAACGCCATTTGCGTGTTAGATAAATACAAATACCTGTCTCGTCCTGGCTGAATGTGGCCGACTGCTTTATCTGTGACATATTTTGTTAATTGCATTTAATATTGGTGTAAACTGTTAATGATGCCTAATAATAGATTTCCGAAACAATGTTAACATCAATAAATAACACTGGGCGTAATTGCTTGGCAACAAATGTTAAATCCTTAATATTTAGATATGGTTTCTGGTTCGTTTGGATCTCGCAGGATGTTGGCAATGTAGATTTATTTGTATACACTTTTTGTCAGCGTATAATTGATTGCGTCACCCAGAATTGGCACAGTGACATTAGTAATGCATCTAGGGGTAACCATTATAAGAACTTTAAATCTCTACTTAACACCGAAAGGTATTTGCAGTTGGAAATTCCGCTAAAATATAAAATAGCTTTTACCAAGTTTAGGTGCTCCAACCACAAATTAAATAGAGAAGTTGGTAGACAGTTGCATATTGCATATAATTTGAGAATATGTAAGTTTTGTTTTACCGAAAATAATATGTCGATTATTGATTGTGAATATCATGGAATTTTTTTTCAATGAAGTAAATATGACGTTGTTCGTAGAGAATTACTATATAACTGGGATACGGGTGGAAATACTGTACATAACTTTTATAATCTGATGAGCACAACAGATAATGAATGATACACTATTGCAATTATGTAAGTATGTGTATCGTCTTATGAATACAATTTAACACGTTGATATATTTTATAGGTAAAATGATGTGTACGCAACTACAAACATGTGTTATGTTTTGTGTAAAATATTGTGTATTTTGGGCCACAGGCCTTTATTTACTTAATAAACTGAGTTGAGTTGAGTTGAGTTCATTTAAGATTATGTTAGGTTAAGGTGACATTATGTTCGGTTAAGTTGACATTATGTTTGGTTCATTTAAGATTATGTTAGGTTAAGGTGAAATTATTTGCGGTTAATTTGACATTATGTTGGGTTAAGGTGGCATTATGTTGGGTTAAGTTGACAGTATGTTTGGTTAAGTTGACGGTATGTTGGGTTAAGTGGACATTATGTTGGGTTAAGTTTACATCATGTTCGTTTAAGTGCCATCATGTTCGGTTGTCAATACGTTATGTTTGGTTCATTCGGATCTCCTCGGTACAGTAGTCTTAAAATGGCGGATCGACTCACACGTGCGCAAATAGAGATAGGGCTATCTGACCTAATTGCATTTTTTTTGTAAAAAGTTACATGCTTGAAGTTCGAGTTATTTACTTTGTTGAAATAATGTTCTAGAATCATTATGTTTGTCTGTTGTTCATATGACCATTTAACTTGCGTATTGATAACCCCTATGTTCATTTTGGCAGATTAATATTAATACTCTGCCGCGGTCAGTAATTTATTTCATTCGTTGCTTGTGTTAGCTCACCTGAGCACAAAGTGCTAATTGTGAGTATTTTGTGTAGTCCTGTCCGTTTCCCACTTTTTGAAATAATGACTTATGATTAACTGTTTGACAGAATTTGATGAAACTTCTCACGAAGATCATTGGGTTACCACCAAAATAGTTAAAATATTCCGCTCTGTCGGAATAAAGAGGTCACAAGGTCAAATACGCTACTTTGAATATGCAAATTTTCAAAAATCTCTTAAACCACTACGTCTAGAGTTTTTATATTTTGGTATGTTGCATCATGTAGAGGTCCTCTACAAAGTTTGCTTTAATCATGCCCCATGGGTAAAAAAAAGCCCCACCCCCAGGGGTCAGACTTTTTTTATCCCATTATATAGGGAAATTTTAAAATGACTTCTTCTATATTGCTTGGCCTAAGTTGATGAAAGCTCGCTGCAATAATGTTTTGGTGACCCTATTCCAAAATGGCTAAAATCGTTCAGATGGGCGGAAACACTAGGCCGGAAGGTTTTATAAGTGGCTTTAAAAATGCAAAAATTAAAAATCGCCCAAACTTATCTAAAAGTCCTCTACAAAGATTGGTAACACAATGCCCCTGTGGTAAGAATGGTCCCGCCTAGCATCAACATTTTCCATAGAATAAAGAATAACCTTCAAATACCCACTCCCATACTCATTGGCCAAATTTGATTCAAATTAACAGGTGACCATTTACCATCATAGCTAAAATTCAATCCGCTAAGTTGAGTAATTAGGTCACAGGACAAAGAAAGGGCTTTGAAATTAAACAGACTTAAATTTTTACTGAAATCATAAAATTTAGCATTCAGATTTATGCCAAATTATTTCAGAGCACGTGTGAAACGATCCGCCATTTTATGTTTTGTGTACCGAAGAAATCCGAATGAACAGAACATAACGTAATGAAAACCGAACATAATGTCAACTTAACCCAACATGATGTCAACTGAACCGAACATGATGTCAACTTAACCGAACATAATGCCAACTTAACCGAACATAATGTGAACTTAACCCAACATAACGTCATCTTAACCGAACACAATGCCAACTTAACCCAACAAAATGCCAACTTAACCAAACATAATGTCACCTTAACTCAACATAATGACAAATTAACCCAACATAATGTCACCTTAACCCAAAATAATGACAACTTAACCCAACATAATGTCACTTAAACCCAACATAATGCGATCTTTACCCAATATTATACGAACTTAACACAACATAATGTCAACTTAACCCAACATAATGTCAACTTAACCCAACATAATGCCACCTTAACCCAACATAATGTCAATTAACCTAACATAATGTCACCTTAACTCAACATAATGTCAAATGAACCCAACATTATGTCACCTTAACCCAACATAATTCAACTCAACACAACCTAATGTCAACTTAACCCAACATAGAGCCAACTAACACAAACATATCAGTTTCTTTAAACAAAAGGCAGTTTTGGCGTTCCATAGGTACAGGTTTACTGACCATGTACAGGTTCACTGACCATGTACAGACTCACTGACCATGTACAGGTAACATGATTGTTTTCAAAAGGTTTAAACGCGATTTCCCTAGTTTTACTGCGAGTGGTGTTAAACAGACCAAACCAATGTAGACAATAATTAGCTCGGAGCGCTTGCTAGCTTCTACAGTTAATATCAACTATTGCTTAAAAACATATGTGTTATGTATTATTGCATACGTATTAATAAGTATGGTGACGGTACACGGTTTATAAAGAAACAATTCAAATAAGCACCTGAAACAATCTCATTCGTTCTAAAACGTGGCTTCTTGTTGTCTTTTTTTTCTAACTTGAAACGAAACAATAATTAATAAAATATTGAACTAGATTTGAAAAGTTACATCTAATTATGTAGCCAAAAATTTAGAAAACTTTTTTTTTCAAAGGACATTGAGTTAGTATGGCAAATAATAATTTTTGTTACACTTTTTATTGCAATGAGTTAGTATTGCCATAACAAATGTTGTGATTTTTAACAGTCGATGAGCAGCATTGAAACAAGAAAAAGTAAATATTAAATGAACATTGACGATGTTTTTTTGTCTATTTTTTAACAAATTAGAAGACCTTTTGTTTATTCCTATATCTACATAACACGAACACATGAAAAATTTACGGAAGAAAAAAGCAAGGAATTCCTGAACATTTTGCGTGAAGTTCTAAAACCATTTTCTTAAAATCTTGGAAAACAAAAGCATGCCTGTGTTCTAATTATGTGTATATGCTACAGCTTGTTTGCAGGTTTATAATGCCAAGACCGTAACTGTCGTAACATTAGGGTCAATATATTTTATTTTATTTATTTTCCACTACGAGTAGTTTTCTGAGAAAAATGTTGGGTTTGAGCAGGAAAAAACATCTTTCGTAATTCAAACACCAACATATGAAAAGCATCATCTATATACATGTATGTTTTTTTTGTAATTAAACTAGCAAAAATAACATTCCAAAAGGTATTGCAATTCCCATCACCAGTTCACATATGTGCATGTATGCATTACAGTATGCTAATACAATATAGACTTTATTGTTCCTTCGTGTGTAAAATATCCATTCGTAATGACCTATTGTCTGTTAGTTACCATCTGTATATTACTTGTCAGGTAGTTATACAAGACACCATTTGCTTTGCTTTTGCAGTAACTGCAGGGTAATTGGGCAACCTTTTGATTACGAAGAATTTTATTCCGAAATGTTTGTTTAAAACAAGTTTCATTTCTATTTATTGTGTAAAAAATATGTTTCATAATAGTTAAGAATAATGACAAATTGTATTTCAAACATTTGGGCATGCGAACATTCAACGAGCTGTCGCTTAAATTATAATTACTATAGCCATGTGGGAGGCACAATTTAAATAACAAAAAGACACCGTATAGCGACTGTCTGGTATCTGCTCCAAACTAAAAGGTAAACTAAGTAAAACAATATTCAACGTCTTTGCAATGAGCTGGCATGTTGCTAGGTATTTTATAAATAGTAATAGCAATAATTGGTGGGTTGCGAAACCAACTAAATTTCTTGCACGTTTAGTTTATATTTAAACATTCTATAATTATACTGGTTTTAAAAATATTTACGTGTCTTGCACGTTTAGCCCAGCCATTTATATAATTAAAACATATACTAGTAATATACATATCCAAATTTGTTGGCTGTTTTGTTAGGCTTCTGTAAAGTCTTACAGTTTCAAAAAATTTAGAAAAGTACATATAACATAGTGAGAAAGGACACCATTAATCATTAATTTATCATATAAACCCAGCGTTTTTCCTCACGACTTTGGGAATAGTATTGGTACCAATCAGTTGGGGACAATATGCGTCGTTTACAACATTATGGGAATGTTTATCAATTTCTTTAAAGATGTACACAACATAACAAGCAGTGATAAACTATANAGGCGGAGGCGTGGGGGCGCATAACCTTCCTGGTTAGATAGTAAAGAGACACTAAATGACAATGTAAATACGTTTGACAAGTTTTGGTTGTTTTTTACAAAAGCAGACACGTTTAATGTAGATAAACTTCACGAATTCCGAGCGAGATTGGACCTCCATCAAGAGAAAACCTGCCATTATTTCAGTTTCAGAGGTAAAACCTAAGAACTTCAAGTTTGAAAGACAGTTATCCGAGTATATTATAGAGGGGTATGAAATGTTGCCTGTAAACTTAGGCAAAAATGAAAAAGGGAGAGGAATACTTATATATGTGCACGAAAGTTTGAAATTTAACCAGGTTGAACTGAAGGTGTACTTTGTTGAACATGTTTGTGTTGAATCAGAACTGAATAAGCATAAAAAACTACTGTACACTACCATTTATAGAAGTCCCAGTAGTGAAAAAGATAATAATTTAAATTTAAATGTTCTTATGAAAGAAATATATTCTAGGAATAACAGTAATGTGCTGATAAACGGAGACCTGAATTATCCAGGAATAGACTGGGATAATATAAGTACATCACAGGGAACTGGTGAACGGAGTATGAATTTCTGGAGTCAGTGAGAGACTGTTTTCTTTACCAACATGTTTAAGAGAGTACCCGTGGTAGAGGTAATGACAACCATTCATTATTTGATTTAGTATTCAGCATTGAAGAAGGTATGATTTCAGACTTGAATATTGAGGCGCCTCTGGGAAAAAGTGATCACGCACTTATCAGTTACTGTTTAAATGTCCACAGGTATGGACCTGATTGTAAAAAAAATAGTGTTTAAATATGACAAGGCAGACTGAAATAACATGAAAGCAATACTTGATATAGACTTGGACGATAAATGTAATAACTTGAGCACAAATGTCCAATGGGAAGAATTTAAGGGAATTTTGGGCAGTGCTGTTGACCAATGCATACCGAAAATTTCAGTCAATAGAAATAGGAAAAACAGGGTTAACCTTGAAAGCAAGAAGTTTAAATCTAAAATTAGACAAAAGCAAAGACTATGAAACAGATATGTATAAGATGGTGATTTAAGGGCTTATGAGGATTATAAACGCACAAGAAATCAAATTAGGAATTTGACAAAGAAAATGGTTAAACAAAGAGGGAATAAAAAAGCTGACAATTCTAAAAGTTATCCGAATGCATTTTGGAACTATGTAAACAGGAAAACTAAAACTAGAGTATCAGTTACAGACTTATATAAAGATGAAAATAAAACAGATATGACAACAAACGATAGTGATAGGGTGAAAGTGCAGGGGTTTTAGCGGACTTTTTTGACATCGGTTTTTACTTTAGATGACGATATTACACAACCAGATATAATTATTCCTCAAGATGTGCCATGTTGGGATTTTGCACCGAAGATTACTTCATGATTTACGTACAGTTTGGCGCTAAGCGATTGTCAATTATCTTTAATAATTCATGGACTTAAAGTGAATTGCCAGACGAGTTGAAATGTGCGAATATAACTGCGTTGTTTAAGAAGGATGATCGCAAATATGCGGGAAATTATAGGCCTGTTAGTCTGACTTGTATTATATGTAAAGTTATGGAGACTATTGTCAGGGAAGAAATGACGAAACATATGAAAGTGAATGGGTTATTTAGTGACAAGCAATATGGCTTCATCTCGGGTCGTTCGACTGTTTTGCAACGTTTGACAGCTATATATAGTTGGACTGAAATTTAAGATAAAGGGGGAGCTGTAGATGTGGCCTATTGTGATTTCATGGAGGCATTTGATAAAGTAAGTCATGCAAAGTTAACTCACAAACTTAAAATGTATAATTTGGTCAAAAATATATAGACTGGATACAGGCTTTATTAAGCAACCGAAAACAACTTGTCTTAGTAAATGGATCGAGTTCAGAATCGAAGAGTGTTACGAGTGGTATACCGCAAGGATCTGTGCTCGGGCCGATTTGTTTTGTACTATATATAAATGACTTACTCTCGAGTATATCAAATGAAAGTGAAATATTTCTATTTGCAGACGATACTAAAATCTTTAGGCAAATAATGAATTTAAATGATTGTGAATTGCTTCAAGCAGATATATTTGAAATGAAAGACTGGTCAGATAAATGGAAGTTAAAATTTCACCCGGACAAATGTACAGTGATGAGAATTGGTAAAAATAAAATTAGTGAATTTAAATACAAGTTAGACAAAAACTTGGAACCTATGGCAAAGT
>VMBQ01008100.1:5440-38120 GCA_007657795.1 Dreissena rostriformis
GAAAAAATATGGGCATCTTATAAACCATGTAAATTGATATTGAAGATAAATAAAACATTAAGTTTGAGATAATTTATTGAAAGAATCAGCAAGATTTGCATATAATATAATAATTTTAATATAATATATTATCAATACGCATATTATCACGCTTGATCCGTTATTGCCCTAACTCTTCATTTCTTGTAAGGTGTTGCAACATCTTAAACACGAATCAAATCTGAAATGGACTTTTGGAGGCAGAAAAACTACTGAATGGCCTTTAAATGAATGCGTAAACTTCTTACTTTCCAACAGAATTATAGCATGTGGCCGCGAAAAATGTTCAACCTCGATTTGGAAACGAGACGGAAGTCAACAAGGTCGGCAAACATACCGAAATGTCTGTAGCGGATCCGTGGTCTAATGGTAACACACTGGCTTCACAATCCAGAGATCGCTGGTATTATATTGGTGGATTTTGTGTGAAATTCATTTTAGAATACGTTAATATTGTATTACAGTCATAATACGATAATAAAATATTCATTGAAATAATTGTGAACAAACTGAAAAAATATATTTATTTATATATATATATATATATATAATTATTATGATGTTATAAACGAAACCACTTGCTTCATGTAAAAGAAGTTGTACATATATTTTCACCTGTGATAATAGATTTTCTACAAAATTACCAAAAATAATTATTTTTTGTGAAACAGGTGGCTGTCAAGTTTGGGTGACGGGGGGGGGGTCCCTGAACTGTTATATTTGTTTGAGACTTGAAATCTTATTTCTGAGTCCAGGTATTTTTCAAAAGTATTTTTCACAGATAACATTTCTGGCACTTTACAAGATACTTTAAAATTGTGTTGAATCAGTAAAAAATAATTTTTAAAATACTTGTACAACCCAAAGTTATGTGTAGTAAACGCTTACAAAAATCTACCAACATCACAGTTTTGCACAACCCTTTATTTCAGTACTTGTCCATCCATATATTATTTTCTCCACTGATCACAGACGAGAAAACTGTGGGAAAAGCTTTTTATGACGTGGATGAGTGATTCAAAACACATCATTCAGTCTGATATTGATTCGTCACATGATTTATTTATGGGTCCTCTGTCAATGAATTACGTCTAAATGACTTTCTCCCTATCTTCAATGTCTCTTGTTGTTAAATGAAAGATAAATGTTAATAAATATGTCTTCTTGAGTTTACAATTCGTCACAATATACCAGTACATATTTTAAAAAATACTGTAAATTGCCTGTTGAGCATTATAATGTGACTTGAATTCTTTTTTTGTTTGAAACGAATTTCACAAAAATAAGAATTAAGCCCATAACAAAGCCAATGTTTGCCGTGGTACAACAGAGATCTCCCCACAAGGTTTTTTTTTATACTTTCTTTCAGACTTTTTCAGCTGTGCATGTTAATTACAAAAAATAACGATTTAAGATCAGTAACTGCATATGAGCTGTGCTCATGGAAAATGGGATTTATGCACTTACTGAAATGTTGTTCAAGATTAGTCTGTGTACAGGGACCACAATTTGTTGCTTTTATGGACTATAAACACACAAACAAACAGTATAGGCAGAAAGTGTCATCCCTGATTTGCCTGTGCGGACTGAGAGGCTAATCTGGAACGACACTTTACGCATATGCGTTAAGCCCCATTTTCCCAAAGTGAGGCTCATTTGTTCATTTTTTTCTTTCCATTTCATACCATATTTTATTTTGCTCATTACTTCGCTATGAAACACAATTCCTGAAAGAGTTAAATAAAATATGTCGCCCGAATAGTAACTTCGCGAGGAAACAAAATTCCGGAAAGAGTTAAATAAAATATGACTTTCCATAAAGACCAGTGTCAGGTTTTATCCACTCATATTCATTAGATGATGCAATGTACATTATATGTACGCATAATCATTAACACTGTCATAAGAATGAAATATGTTTCCTTCAATTCAATCATTACTATCTAATGTCGAATACTTTATTGGTGGATTTTTTTATGAAAATCATTTTATTATACGCTAATATAGTATTACAGTCATAATACGATACTAAAATATTCATTGAAATAATTTTGAACTTACTGAGAATGAAGACGAATGTTTCATTTCGTTTTTATTGCTACGTCTACTTTTTATTATGCTTCTGAAATTATCTTAAAGCAAACACCGCCTACATAATTTTATAGATTCTCAAGATTTATGGCGTCATATTTCATTTAAGGTCATTTATCACGGGTACAGGTTTGCCATGACACCCATCACATTTACTCACTTTAAACATAAAATACCGACGTTCATAAACATTCTTACACTGAACTGTGTGGGCGTGTAGACAATTTGCAGCAGTATGCTGTTTATCGGTCAGTTAGCTTACAGGACCACGACGTATTCCATAAACATTGAACCCCACACACTTTCAGCTTCTGTCATGCAGTTACCCCGCAAGATCGCCAATCACTTAAACGTCCAAACGGATAAGATGCAAATACACGTGCAATAAATTGTGAGTTATGTTGACGTATATAAATGTATTATGATACAATACAGTATATTCATGTACTTTTGTTGACATTTCATTTTTTTAATTAATAAAGTTTTGCAGTTTTGTTTGATCTTAAACATCATGGATTTCTTTGATATAAAATCTCATATAAGACTTCGGACTTGAACGTTCGTTGGATATTTAATTTCGTGGTTGAGAGTTACAACGAAAATCCACTTAAAAAAATAAGCGTCAGACGAATACTATTAATTTCACATTAGGCATACAGCTTCAAACAGTTAACCGGCATGACAGCTCCATAGGTTGATAAAACTGGGCATAATGCATGTGCGTAAAGTGTCGTCCCAGATTAGCCTGTGCAGTTCGCTTTATACTCCAAACACAGTTAATGCAGTTTTGGTTAAGTAGATTCAAACTATGCAGACCTTTTTTCTTGTTTTGTTGTTGTACACAATATAGTTAGCCAACAGTTGAAATATTTGCCGACTACCGAAAGACATTAATCAGTAACTGAATAGTGGCAAGCGTATCGGTACATTAACAATACGGTTGCCAAGTAGAATGTGTAATTCTGAACCATGGATATAATGGACTTGTATGTATTAAGCAAATGAAGCTGAAAACGAAAATTAATTCCGGTTGTAATTAAAATGCCAAATGTTCAATTTAACGATAGTAAATAACGCATTAAACTGTGAAATAATGTTAATAAAACGCTATCAATGGAACCTATAACATTTAACAATGTAATCAATGTATTGTTGCGAAAAGGAGTGCAACAATGTAGCATTGTGTCTATGGTGAAAACAAACCATTTGCTTTCAATGTTTGTTTAGCAACAAATGATGTTGACGCCTTGTTAATATCAATACCATGCTGATATGGTCATAGTGCAATGGCATATCGGCTATATATTTCCCATAAATATTTAGACAACTAGGTAAATCCCGAATCTTCCCTCTTTGAATGCATATATTGCTAGACAAACAATGATATAAATAGATGATCTCGTTAAAAAAAAACGAAGATGCACGGACATATCAAACTTGTCAATACACGCTTGCGTCGGGATTCGAACCCACGCCTACAAAATTCGTTTTAAAGAATATTGTTTACTTCATCGCAGTGTTCATCTTCATTTTCGAGGTAACGATACGCATCACATTCACGAATTAAATCCTCTCAGATCTAAAAGGATTTCTAGTTTGTATATTTCTATTTAATGCAAATCCGCGTGTTTTCGTCTACATAATTATATGGTTTACAGTAAATCATATAGAATACATACACATACGGACTTTAAATCACATAAAATACTGTACCGATATTAGGAGAGCTCATGCCTATAGATGTACTTTATGACCATTTAATTTGTGACGATTTTTCTACGACTACTTTTTGTCCGCACCCGAACAATATGTCTACATGAATGTTATGTCCAAGGTCGTGGTGATGTTAAAAATATGATGTCATCCTAATGGTCGTAAGGTGTCGGGTTCAATCTCCTCTTTTTGGCCATTCTCACGATTAACCAAAAGACAGTATTGGTTCTGCCCAGAATGTCTCAGGCATTCGATGTTATCAGGCTTAAATAAAAAGGTTTAATCAATATGCCATTACAAAAGTTGAATCAGTCTTTCATATCGCCCCAACCCTAAAAAGCCATTTAACATTTGCACTTTGAATGTTCTATTAACTCGACACACTCGCACTCTAACTGATCTTAAACAAAAAGTGTTTAGGTTCTCGAAGAATATTATCCGCTTTAAATTTCTGCTGATCAGTTAAAAATAAATGTCTCATGATTCATATAAATATTTCATTGAAAGCATTTTCAAACGCCAACGCAGTTTGCGAGCGTGTGCATGCATTCTTTGATACCGTGGAATTGCACATTACAAATTCAGACTTTAAACAAATAATCGTTAGCTAACACCGTGATTCTGGTTTATGTACATGGTATCTGATATGTTTTATTCCTCTTGAGCAATTACATCCATATTGACACCGGTTAAAGAACATGCCAAACTTTAAAGCCCAGAATTAATCATAAAACTCTTTAGACTTATATCGAGTAATACGATTTCTTTAATCCTATATTCAATTTTGATCTTCACCAATAACTCTTTATAATGTCCCCTACAGTGGCAATCCTTCATAATGTGAAAACCACAGAATTCTTTTGATAATTTCGGAAATGTACGTTTTACTGACTTCCATGTTCAAACGATCTTAAAATGGTCAGTAATTTCAAATTCACATTTTTATTTGTTTATACAGTTCATACAAAACTATAATGTACATTACATCAAATGAGTCATGTTCTGAGAAAACTGGTCATAATGCATGTGCGTAAAGTGTCGTCCCAGATTAGCCTGTGCAGTCCGCACAAGCTAATCAGGGACGGACGACACTTTCCGCCTTAATTGGATTTTTGCTAAGAAGAGACTTCATTTAAACGAAAAATGTCATAAAAGCAGAAATTGTATTCCCTGATCAGCCTGTGCGGACTGCACAAGCTAATCTGGGACGACAATTTACGCACAAAGATTATACCCAGTTTTCTCAGAACACGACACTATGGTGTCATCGTAACGATCAGGAGTCGCCGACTCTGGGTTCATTCGCTGGATGACACAGAATATATTTTTTACCTAGGTATTCAGTCATTCGATGTAACAGAGCTTTCGTCTATGAACATTTCGTCAATTGCCATTTTGCACCTATAAACTATGATTAAATCGACCCACTCCTTTCCTGATCTTAAGCCAAATCTGTTTTAATTTAGGTATATTATATACTTAAAAGAATTTCTGATGATACAGTGAAAACTGTGGTCCCATGATTTATATAAATGTTTTATTGAAAACATGGTTTAAACGCCTACGTAATCGTGCAGCGTTTCAATGAATTCCTTTAAACCCGTCGATTTAGGATTATAACATCAGACTTTAACATTAATTCGTTTTTTGATCTCGGGTTATGTACTGTACAATATATCTGCGAATACCCTATTCAATGCCGATACATTCAGATTTATCAGGATTTTAGTTTCAATGTAAATAAAATAAGTACCTTTCCTAGATTTGTTTAAACATACTATGCTTTTGAAGGAAAAGAAAGAGAATCTGTACTTTCACGTAAACAAAAAGGGACTGTTGTATTATCTGTGAATGTACATGTAACGTTTTAGATCACTTACGTCACACTTACAATGCGAATGTTTTCATGCTCTCTTACACGGGATAAATACAACTAAACATCCAAGAGCTAAAGAGACGTCCTCATATCCTCAATTAGTTAAGATACAAAACAGCTGTCTATTTATCGCAGTGCAAAACGCACAACATAACACAAAACAGAAAAAAGCAAAAACTGTGGACATTACTATCGAATATTAAATGGAGACCTCTCTAGATCGCAAACCGGTTAAGACATACCCAACTCTCACACTTGCAATGGATCGCAATACGCATACATTTACACAAAAAAAATTCAAGTATAACATAACAAAACAGTTAACGTTAAAGTACGTTTAACTGCAATATAATGAATTCAATTTATGGTTTTAACTGTAAAGTACAAAACTAGTGACTCAATAGTTTAATGATCACCAATGCAGCAGGTCTGCAAGTTATTTAAAATCACGGTGCTGCCTACGCCTTTATTAGGGAATTTGTACAAGTGGGTGGATGTCCAATCAAATTTGTCGGCGTTTGAATAAACAAACTGCACCTACTTCATGCGATAGGATTAAGGTTGGTTTGAACAAACATAACCGATATTTGTAGAAAGATTGAAACCGTCAACGATAAAAAAATGTGCATGTTCACCACAAAGTAGGCGCGTATACTTGTAATGCATGGCCAAAAAGGAATTCGCTCGATATTTTATCTAATGTAGGTTTTGCAATTCAAACTTTTTTCTGATAAAGTAACTGATAATAATATATTTTGTTTTACTTCTGATTATTTGCAAATGTAAATAGATGGTAAAATATTCGTTTCCAATATTCATCAATCCGCAGAAAAATCATTGTTAAAAAAAAACAAATTACTTGGTAAACAGCAAATATCATAAAATTACATAATGAAACCCTTTACCAATCAAAACTGAATCACGCAACAAGTGCTATCTTTATATAGTTTGATTTTGTTAATGATTTAACAAAACGTTCATCTGCCTAGAGCTCCAAATCATTTCCTGAAAAAGCTGTTTGCTTAACATCGTTCGATAATAAAGTTTTGAACATAATCTTGCACATAACTCGTGTCGTGATATGATAAAACATAAACATCATACATCGGTATGCTTCATTCACAATCACAAATGGTTGAATGTTGATGAGTGCACATTTAATCTCATTGAATATTCACTAGACAGTGACGGACTATCCTTCGAATGTAGAACATTGACACTGCAGAGACGGCGTGTTTATGTTTACTGTGAGAAACTAGAGGCATTCATACGATCGCAGTTTATAGCTATGACCTGATAGTTCAATATACACAGCGACTCAAAAAGCATTCACAATTTGATGTATGTTCTGCCAAGGGCAACATTATGTTAGGGATCGATGTTTGTATTTAAGAAATTGTCCCTATACCGACGTTCTCCATTTGGCAAAATGTATATTTTGTGAGTAACCTCTGCATTCTTAAAGCATGGGCAAACATGCTCTTTAGAAAACATCAATGTAACAATCTGTTAAAATTGGACCCGAACCCGAGTAATAAATTGATACTAAAAAAGCTTCAAAACTATTTGGATACAAAAGTGCAAAAGACGTATTGCATTTAATTACTTTGCTCTATCATCGTTATCATATTTGCAGACAGATTAGAGACTTTCCACGTTATTCTAATTAGATAAATATTAATGGGAATATTTTTTTTGATATGTGGGTTTAGTTGATTGCTTGCACACGCATGGCTAGTTTTAGTTGAAAACTTGAAATATTCGATCATGATCTTTTTTATATTATCATTTTTGAGACTTGTAAGCAGAATAAATTCGCACTTTATCAGATGACAGACTTAGATAATAGATAAATATTTTGGGTTTTGCATGTGTGTGTTGCTGTGTTTGAAAACAAGATAAGCATACTATTATAACTATCGTACATTAAATAGCAACCTCTGTAGACCAGTTTAGGCATGCCCAACCCTCACACTTGCAAATGGTCGCAATACACATACATTGAAATACTATATTTTCAAGTACAACATAATTAAACAGTTAAAATAAAAGTACGTCAAACTGCATGTTAACGAGTTAAATTGATGGATTAAACTGTTAATTACAAACTATTGGCTCTATCGTTTAATGTCCACCAACTCAGAAGAAGTGCAAATTGTCCAAAATTACTGTTCTACCTACGCCTCATTAAGGAAATCGCACAGGTGCGTTGATGCCCAATCAAACTTATCGCCGTTTAAGTAAATAAACTGCACCTACTACATGCCGTGGGCTCAAGGTTGGTTAAAACAAACACAACCGATATCTGTAAAAACATTGGAAACCGCCAACAATTCGAAAATGTTCATGCTCATCCCAAAGTAGACGCGTATACTTTTAATGCACGGCACAAAACATTTTTTTTTTTCTCTAGTTAATTAAGAAGCGCACGCATGTTTTAGAACGCATCAATGCAACAATCTGCTACAATCGGGCCCGAACCCGAATAATATATTGATACTAAAAAGCTTCAAAACTATTTGAATATAAACGTGCAATTGCATGTATTGCATTTAACTTCTTAAATCTGTCGGATTTATCGTTTTCATATTTGAAGCCAAATTAAAAACTTTCCAATTGATTTTAATTTGATAAATATTTTCAATCGGTAATTTGTTGCAAATACGTGGGTTGAGTAGTTTGTTTGCACACGCATGGAAAAATGTCACGCATATACTTGTTTGACTACCAAAAAACGATTTGCTTTGATAACTAATGTTCCATTTAGGCAAACAAGATACTGTAATATGTGACATTTCTTCCAGAGCATTGGCTTCAATTACACGTAAGTTTACTCCCACACACACTGTTATGATAACAATTTTAACCACAAAAGTAATTTATATCTCGATTCCTTAAACCTTACTCCAACTTATCAATTCAGTTTTTACCTCAACAAAATTATGCTGACGTCGACATTAGGTGTTTAACCCAAGCGGAACCGCGCATTGGAAAACACTCTATATATGGTATTAATCATATCGACACGTCAGGCATCGAAGCTCCTTGTGATATCAACTCACGCGAGGAATGCGAGCAGACCCGCACAATAAGTTTCTTGATGGAATAGGGTGGTGTAATGGAGCGCTTTCAAGCGAAGCAAATTACGATGAAGAATGTATTACGAAAGTGATGAACGAGCGTAATTTAATCATGAATCATTGCTTAAAATTATGCGATGTAGTTGGTGATTTGTAACTTTAATAGTTAAACCATTATATTGGTTAAAATACCAAAACAACTCAAGCAGAAAGCGACACGTTTTATCATTTCTATAAGATAACTGAAGAGCAGCGAAAACCATCAATGACATTAAGATTGTTTGACTTACGTAACCTTAAATATTTGTAGCCTAACGTGTTCTGCTAATGCTTGCACTCTTAACAAAAAAGACATTTACAAATTAAATATAAAACATTAGATGTTATGTTATAACTTAATTTTAGATTGTTTTATACCGAAATAATTCATTGTAACCACATCTGTCGTGACAAACATCCGATGTAACAAAATAATTATCATAACCGCAAGATATCTTCCCGTTTTATATTTCACTAGATACGATAACGTGTTTATTGAATAAAAGTTGCAGTTTCTTTACAGCAATTCGTGCATTGATAGACACATACTTTAATAGAAGGTCTGAATGTTCTGGTTGAATGTTATAACAACAACAAGGTTTCACACACATCATATATATAATACGGATCAATGCACTTTTTGTTCAATAGTGGGCACACAACTAAGTTTTATATATTTAAAAAAAAATGTTCTATTTCTTAGCAACACAGATTTTTTATCCAATTTAAGGTACACAATATGTACATTTAATTAAATTTTAAGAATTAAGACATTTTGAAACATGATTGTTCCCCCATCCCATGTTGTGAAACAATACGCACACGTACACGAAGGTATAATTATTTGAGATACTTACTGGATATGATTAATATAATTTCGTTCAAAATATAGAAGAAACATGTTTACAGTGTATTTTAGAAATATTTGTCACATAATGGTTACACAAATGCACATGCATGAATCGTTCGAACTCAACCGAATAAATCACTGGTTTGATGTTCCGCCAAAAGGTGATAGCACAGACTTGTTTGTGATCGCACAATGTCTAGACTGAACATGCAATGGTTTGTTTTTAAGCTTGATAAACAGGGAAGGAGTGTTACTTAATAACATAAGACATTGAGTAATGCATTGACCAATCTCGTTTCAATCAACTTTGGTTGGTTGTGCCCTTGGTGTATAGTGCTGTAGATTCGTTTGGCGGGTTTTTCGGATCATGTGAGCGTTATGTAGTTTATAAATGGTACTTGAACACACCCACCCACCGTGTGTGTGTTTGAGATTTATTTACAGGTCGTCCAGTGTCTTCGCGACTACAGATGTATCGACCTGCACACCCACCCACCGAACTATATCAGCATCTTATGTAATGCAATTTTGGGTGTTTGTTAGAAGAACATCAATGCATTTGTTTACCAAAAACGTCAAAGACAAAAGAGAATGGTTCACGCCATACGGGGACATTTAGAATCCTTGATACAACTAACGTACCAAATGTTGCAAAATGCGTTCGTAACACAATGATCTGGTATTTGTGAACTATAACGAGAACTCAATTTCCGAATAAATATATCATCCACCTATACATATATATAAACGATGGGTACGCTATGTGTAGTTTACACTCAAACGAGAGCTTGACCGGGTTATATCTGAAATCAATACCGAGCGAGTATAAATGCCACGTAAGCAGTTACATAAAACGCTTGGTTGCAAATAACGAGATAAAGAAATGGTGTGATACCTTCAATACAAATTCTCATCATAGCGAGACATTAACACGATACTTCAACTCAATGTTTACCGTTGAATGCAACTATAACTATTTTCTCAATGCACATGTCTGACATAACATTTGAACATCCTTCAGGATATTCGTTATTAAAGAAACTTGTTCACAGTTTGACAAAATGACAATTTTCAAATAAAATATCAAATATTCCAAAAATAATGTACGCATTCTATTCAAACAAGCAAAATAAGTCCTGAATTAGACCAAGGTGATAAATATATATATGTTTTTTTAATAGTCATCAATCGTTAGTTTGTTAATGCGTTTGGAAAGCTTTCCATCGATAATTAAGCAAAAAAGTATATTACCTTCATATAATTTTAATTTTGCTTTACAAACAAAAGCCTGCCCTTTGTAGTGGTAGCGAGTTACCTCATGCTTCTAAATATCCCGGGATCGATCCATAGGACAGGCTATTTTTTATTTCGGCTTTTTATTTGGTACCATTTTTATTAAAACATATTCCAAATATTACAATTGTGTTGTCATATTCATTTAATCATCTTAAAAAAAAACACGATAATCTGTAAAGGAGTCCCTTTAAGGTCGCCAGCCAAAGGCTCGCTAACTATGAACTATGGTATATCACAACGGATGTCAGATCCTCTATTCCACCGAGATTATTCGCACAGTTATTGATGGCGTGTGTCAGCGACATATTGTCAACGAAACGTCAGTATTTGAAATTAAGAAAACGTATTCAAATAGGTATTTGTGTTGCGTATTGAAAATTTATGTATAAAAAATAAGAAAACGTTAATTTGTATTTTCTCTCTAGTATAAACCTTTAAGCAAAATTAAGCTTTTGCATGTGTTGCTGCATAATGCTGTTAAAAAACCACCGTCGTTCTTCTGAAAAAAAGGAGCAAATTGTATGACTTTTACAGCGGATCTGACCTTTGCATTAAACACGTAGTCAACTATGATCACTGAATCAATATGTGTTATCCGATCTTTGCAATAAACACGACAATTCAACTATCGCTGAATCAATGTTTTTCACAAACCATGTTAATATCGAACGGGTATTAATTAAAACAAATAATCTCCATTTCCAGTTCAGTACACTTGGATGAGTTTTATCTTTACGAGCAATCTCCGTACATGAAAGTTATTAGATAATGTGACTAGGGAGGATACTTTAGTAATACCGTTTATACAAAATAAATTGGTTTTAGACAGGATTTTTAATGTTCTGATACACACCAATTATTACCGCAAGCTCCCGAGACGGGTATTCTTCTTGATATATTATGGCTTTACCTCCTGAACTGTATTGGCACGAATACGATTCATTATATTTTTTATTATGTTTGTGAATTATAAAGGGGCCTTGCTATTCTTTTCACCGGTTTGCGTAGACCATTCAAAGACGAGGAGCCACTCCTTTGTCAATTGTTTGTTTAGTGTAGTGGTGTTTGTAGTGTCTTGTTTTGTTATGACTTTCTAAAGAAAAGACTAGCGAATGGTTAGAGAATAAGTAACACAGTTATCTTTATGTGGCCTGTGATATTCTGTCTTAATGAGATATTATATGTTAAAAAAGAAACGTAAATATATGTAATATGTGTCATGATAAACGCATGTTGAACTGTTTGAAATTGTTTCCCATGATCATTGTGCATCGTGTACTCGACCATAATCACAGTTGTCCATGATTGCTTCGACTTCGTAATTTGAAATTTAAAAAGGCCCAGCGTCGTTCAATCAAGATCTGGCGGCCCATGAAAAACTGCAGTTTAATTTGTTTGCGATGTTCAATGATTTCTTAAAGATCGGTGTTAGTGCAGAAGGGTTGTTACCCAAGACACAATAGTCCTATTACGGAGAAACTAACATCCTATTACAAGATGAGTTTGCAAAGGTTACAGCCACACGTCTCCGGTCAACAAATCACAATGTCAAACTACAGAAAATAATTAAATTTGTGACATGTAAAACCTCGACACTTAGCATAATTTTAACTCAACTATCGCCACAAATAAATGTTATATTACGTTTCTAAGTCTTAAGACGTGGTTTTTATCACTTTCACCATGCAAAAAAAACATGATCATCATCTTTATGAGTATCGACCGTTTTAATGAGCACTAACTTAATAAGTACAGCAATGGTTGTATAATATTTTATAAATTATCTCCATCGAAATAATAAGCACTTGTTAGCATTAAACTGTCATTTAGATTACGGAATTTAATAAAGCGTATTAAAGTGCTTTCTTTAGTTCGACAGAAGAGTTACACATGACATATTCCAATCACGTATACATTTCTTACCATATATTTATGGAGGTTATCCAAAAGATTGTGCAAAAGGCATGTTATTTTCTTTACTGTATATGTGTTTCGAAATGTGTTCACAGATATACTGAAACTATATTTAGTCCGAGTTTACATCCCAAATTTTATTGACATGAATACAAATCATATTATCTGTTCTTGTTTAGATAGCCGCATAACAAGTATATGCCACATATAGGGAACATATATTTAAGGAGTTAAATAAAACTTTTTTCATTGTAAACTAAGCCTTTCTATTGGTATACCACCGTAACTATGTGACAAGTAAACATAACCTGTACTATTCTTTTCAATGCTCCATTAACATGTTAGAGGGATTTTTGCTTAATATTTGACATATATATGTTTGATCTGGTATTTGTGTTTGGTCCAAAGGTATAGCTTTGAAAAGTTAATGTTCGTTCATTAGCGAATTATTTCCACTTTCAATGTTCAAGCTACAATAAAAACAACGATACGGATGCAAAACTTGTATGTGTACATATTAAACACAGTAATGCGAAGAAGAGGTTATTCAGATGTATTTCGTCTTATTATTCATGAGTCATTGGTCATTACGTAACGTTTTACAAATACGCAAAGGAAGGATCGTCGTGCATTGGTTAACATGTTGTTTTCTTTTGTTCGATCATAACTACTTGTATATCCTAGTATATTGACCATATCTTAACTGTTTATGTTGAATAAATACAAACACGCAAACATTGCATTATTGTTATGATTTTAATTTATGTAAAGTGATTATTTTTGTGATTTCGTTTTAAAATTGAGCAAATAAATGCATGCACAAATTAAAGCAACAAATAACACGATCCTCTTGACCAATATACTCTAGGCCTAATGATGACTTTAGAGTTTTCAGAATGCTTTGGTCGTCACATTATTATTTTGTTTGCATTATTTAAATTACTTAATTTACTTATCTACACTGGATCAATTGTTTTATTCTAACATATAACGTGGTTGAAAAGAACGTGTTCTTTTATAATTAAATACCAATTGATCGAAATTGAACATTAAACCGTGTCAGTGTAGTCACATAGTAGAACCCATAAACGTACACTTCTCAGTACTCTATACAATTATGAATTAAACTCACAAATAATCTTCCTTGTATACATACACATGAAGGTTCACTGCAAGCAAATATACATATAAGTTTTTGTAATACATACAATTACAAAACACGAAGGAAAATATTCGATTGACATTTATCTAACAAAGCTGCAAAGAGCGAAGGTGTTAAATTATCCACTGCATGTGACACATCCATCACAATTCTAAGCGTCAACAAAAAGGAATGTTCATGCATAATTTATCAAACAATGAGCATTTCACTATAGTGTTCGTGTAAGCAACACAGTATAGCATTGAAATGGATTATAGAAACGCTAGATAAATTTAAGCAAACATTTTATAAGCGTTCTAGATATTCAGCTCTGGAGTTGTCAAAAAACGTTGATTGACTTGCTTATATGTTAGTTGTTTTATTACTTAGCTTCGACATGTTCACAAAAAGGCGATGCATGATGCAGTTAGAAACTTAGCTTGATTCGCATTGTTTTTTTTTGTTTTGCAATCAATGTGTATACATGGTTAAGCAAAATGATAAGTCTGTCACACAAGTCAATTATATATATATATATATATATATATATAGGAAAAATGAAACTCAAGAAACATTATAAGGAGAGAAATGAGTGTCCGCTAGTGTTTGGTTCAAGACAAATGTCCAGATACCCATGCAATACAATACATGCAACACGACATTAAACATAAACGAATGATTAAAGCTGTGGTCACTGCGTTTAAACTGTCATTGTAAAGCCTTGGGGGTTTAAACCGGTTGAAAGGCAAGCCCAACCTCACACTAAGCCTAGCAATAATCACTTAAAAGGTGACGTGCACGATTGATAACAGATTGATTACATATATGAAACGTATTTATATATATATAGGATAATAGTATATGATATTAATAGGCTCCGTACCAAAATATTTGTTACATGTATGCCATATTGAATTATTGCAGAATAAGTTAATATTATTGAAAACGTTTTTTTTTTAGAAGAATGTATAAACCCTTCCATAAGAATCCGTTAATATGTGTAACGAGTTTTCCACTTCGTATTTTATGCCCAACACTGACAAGTTTCGTTTATTGCTGTTAAATAAACATCGGTTTGTTGCGCTAATCAATGTGACCTAGCAAGCATAATGTAGCCCTCAACTTATGACAAATAAAATGACTCGATCAAACTAATCTATGCTATAATACATCAGCACTATTGACAGAAATTGCGTTTTGCTAATGAAAGACTTAAGCGTATTGCATGGACATTGAAAACGGACTACCATGGGAATTGCATCTCCAAAATTTATATTCATTTGATATAGTCTCCAGTAACTCTTCGGTTGTAAGACGGAAATATCTTATTTCTTTCTTTCAATATTGACATAATGGCGTTAGTCTAATAATCATTCTGGCAACCATTCCGTTTTCTATGTCAAGTTTGATCTATAAGGACGTGCGCCAACCAACTAGTACTACTAGTATAGGCATCTAAATTTTCATTTACAATATCAAATTCAACATTACGTTTACCCATGCATATGAATGATACCTCAGTATAGATCATAAATATCCAATGTTTGTGACCTAAGACTTCGCTCGACTGCCTATAATAAAAACGAGAGGTTCATTTCTAGGAACCAAGCTAAAATCGATGGTAGACATTCCAGTTCATATCTCGCTTGGCGCCAACTACAGACATATATAGATCGTACTACCATGTATAATTTCCTAAATGCCGATACAGACTGATGGTGAAACATGAAATAAACCGCAATGAAGTCGACGAATGTAGAGCGTACAAATTTCGGCAAACAAAAATCCACACAATTGTTTTAAGCCAAAGTTCTGTATTCTGATATGGTTGCACAAAATTAACAATTGAAATGGCCAGGCTATAACTCGAATTGTATATGCACATGTTTTCCTTAATGAGTCGGACAGGCCAAGTTATTTAGAGGTATTGACTTTAAGTGCTGGGCAGTCAAACAGCTTTTCAGAACTTTCTTACACTTTCAGTCATTTATAAAAATCGATCTTATAAATGTGAAATTCCTAAACATATTGCGTACTTTAAGGGATATAATAATAACTGCGCCTCTCTTCACAATATAAAAATTATTTAATCAAGAATACGCTCAACACACTATTAAAGGGTCAGACACATACCCCAGACGTCAACGCCTTTATCAACATCCTTGCAAACATAATTAATAGAATAGGCATTCTCCGATAACTAAATAATGAATGAATATGAAGAATTATTATCATCTAGTATCATTAAACAATGAAAATTCTACACGTTAAATTATCGTTCAAATAAATTTATGACACAAATGTTCGTGTTAAGTTATATCACGAAACGTGTCTATACGTTAGAGCTATTTGCCTCTATCGAACAATAGTGATGATTCATACAATACATTATTTTTATATTTGCATAATTTATACAGGCAACGAAGACCCATTACAAGTAGATAGCTTGTTAAATATCGTAAGATATATTGAAATTGAACAAGAATAATTATATGAATAAAAGACAGTACAACATGTAATCGGAGCCAGTTAAATCTACTTAAAATAACCATGAGCTTGAGTTCATTTTTAGAAGTTGATAAATTCCTTTTCATTTTGACTTAATTTCAATAAAACAAAGTAAATTCATTTTGAAAAAAAAATATCATTTTTGTTGTGCTAATTATTAAATGTAATTCAAAAACATAGCACTGTTTACACATTTGTATTAAGATATAAATTACCGAATATAAAAAGCTTCACATTAATACACCGTGGCAGACGGTCTCATGTTTGATTTATCATTTCACTACTGATCATACAATAAATACTATCATAACTTGAAATAATAACGAGTACTGTCCCACAACAATATAACATTACGGTTTATTGGACAATAGCGTGCGTTATCTTGATTGTTTATTTTTTGACCGAAACAATGTTATCGAGATGCTGTTATCAAGACAAGACGATCGCCTATAAACCTGCTAATGCAAGCGTAAAATTACCGAAATATTGACATGGCTACCTTTCCGAAATACCGTGCGTAAACAAGATTTTATCTTATGCAAATGCTGCGCTTGGCGATTGTCCTTGACAAATTTGACGTGTTCTTTTTATCAAAGCAAATTGTTACAAAATAAACAGTTGACTTTAACCGCGTCTGCATCATAAAAGCATGTAATTGAATACAGCATTCAGCGTGAATATCGAGGGTCATGCGACAAAGGTCATGAAAGGTGGTAATGCATTATACTTTTGGAGAGGCAAATGTGTTTTAAGTATTGCATAGTTCCACGTTGACTTATTTAGTTCTTGCGATTCTTAAAGATAATGAACTAGGGAAAAGTGGTCGCAAAGTACATCTTTGCTCCAGCATTCCATTAACAGTTTACATTTTTATAAACTATTTGTCAGCGCGCAAAGTTCTGTACATGCCTTATGCATGTCATATTCATAAAATGACCTTTCAGCACCGCATTCTAAACGTTGACGGCTGCATTTATTATTCGTGAAGCACACTGTTTATTACATCGCTTTAATAACCATAGTTTCATAATGAATGGCCTTGATAATGCAAACCTCAATTTCAATTCCACAGTGGCGGCAATCTTAATCGGGTCGCCGTTTGTAGATTTTGTCGTGTATTGTTGCGGGTTGTTTATGAAGTACTGATCTTTGACCTCCTGGCCATAGACGATATGCTCGCTGTTTTATTGCCGATTAGATTTCTTTGACGGTCGTTAGGTAAATTGTACTCTTCGTTGAATTCGTACAGACTGACACGCCTTGCAAATGTACACAATATCTGTGAAATACATCCGCAGCAGTATCAGCAGCAACTTCAGCGTCATCATCATTGTATTCATCACCAACAGCAGCAAGAGCAACTAATCATCATCATCCGTCATCAGCTACAGCAATATCATCAGCGTCAGTGTCATCATCTAAATCACCACCGTTGTTTCCTGTTAATAAAGTGACTTTTTTTATTAATTGTTTGTACACTTTTATTGCTCATTCTATTTACATATTGTGAAAATGTGCACACTGTATGAATAAATTAAACGAAACAGGTACGGGGGTCGGGCTCACCCCACGTGTATATGATCACTATTAGGTCGCGATGGCGGAGTTGTAATTGTGTTTGCCTAACAATCGGGAGATCCTGCGTATGATTTCCATTCTACTAGCGTTCCCAAAATCTTTCTTTCAATACCAAGTTCTGGTTTCTGCCGAACAGTATCGACTCGATTCTTTCTCAATAAGCCTTATATGCATTCGATGCAATCGTGCTGAAATGAACAATTTTAAGTTTACACTTAGTCGAAATTATGAAACAACAAACGGCTTTTACGGAAGACGATAGTAAAAGGGCGTAGCGACAAATGCCTCGGGCGACGTCCGCAAGCTTGGGCCTTGCTAGATGACGATTAAGCTGTCGGCTCCTTAGGAAGGACGCGATTGAGACCTGTCATTTAAACGCAATATCGCGACATCATGTTTTTATCGCCTGTAATCACTGCACTTCAGCTTTAATGGTCTTAAGGTGTTTAAGTAGTGTTTATTTTTTTATGTATTTGCATTTTCTATCCGATTTCTTAAATAAAATAATCCGGTTTATGAATTTTACGATTGTCTGTGTCTATTCTTAAAAATATTTAAAAGGTTGCTCTTAATACTTCAATAATATAACGTTCTTTAGTACACAATATACCTATTTGGACAAATTTTAATACAATGTAATAGAAACATGTTCAGACTTATTTTCGGCATCCAAAAATATTGCAGTTTTATCCACGATATTTCGAAAATAATTGAACATGTGTAAAGACAAACACAACTACAAATATAATTTTATTTATATATTTATTTTATACAGTTATTTATTTCAATTAATTAATTGTTCGTGATATCGTAAAAGCAATTTGAACTGCGTGCTGTACATCCAAATTACTAGATCCGATATACTACGTATGCAATTAATAAATTCAATGTGAGTGATGTGCATACACAGTATAAACAATCCTTATTCTATATTTAAAAGATTTTTTGATAAAATAAAACATCAATTTTCCGAAGGGACATTAGCCGTCTATGCTGGTACAAATTCTATTGGGCTTTTACTGAGTTACAAGATGATATTCGTCTAAAAAAAAATCACATGCCGTTGATATACGGCCTGCACAACGTTCTTAATAAAAACTTATAAAAGTAGATATATGGTAGACAATACATATTATATGCTGTCCGTTCTGCATAATAAATACCCGTTTTAAATACGGCTACGTGCTTTAGCGGCGTGTACATTCACATCATGGTCTCTGTCATCTACGATGTTCGTCGGATTTGCCGCACCGAAAAGTCGTAACATAAAAACATATGCTAATTGTTCAAGAGCTACCGCAGTGTCAATTTAGTCCCACAGCCGAACTTTTTGAACGTAGAGATGTTTTTCTTTTCATTTTGGTTAAGCCTTAATTTGCATAGTATGTACATTTTTAAAGTGCCTGTAATTTAAAAGCCACCACTCATGCCTACGCATTACACAATCCTAAACAGTTCAAAAGATAATAACAATATAATTCAATCTGCATTATATGTACACATTTGCATTGTTTGCATTGGAATAGTGTGTTTTTATGTAATTCATTTTAGAATATCATTATACAACTATCAGTGTACGATTACATCGGTATCTTACCAAAGTATTACATATTTAAATAAATAAAGCATGGGAGAGTTATAATAGTTAAAGTAAACACCGCCTACATAACGTTGATAAGAATTTGAAAGAGATTTTTGACCTGATCTTGTATTGACCTCATTTATTACGGGTTCAGGTTTGATATGACATCCCACCATATACTCACTGCCGAAAGAATTTAAAATGATTTTTTTTGTATTAGTTTTAATAGCGTAGTTTACAAAAATTGTTTCAATACATTTATTGCAGGGTGTGTTCAAACATTTGCAAATGAAGGTATATTCTCCGTTAGTAACGTCGCAAGTGCACACCAGAATTTAGCATATGAACTATAAATTTCACGTATAATAATCCTGAATAGGAACCTTGTTTATCTGGACAACATTCTAAACTCCGAACGGGCGGGCATTATGTGGCTATATTTGACGTTTACCTTTTCCACCGCGGGTGTAATGGGTTTGTATTTATTAAGCTAATCGAGCTGAACACGGAAACGAATTCCGGACGTTATTAAAATGTCAAGTGTAAAATTAAACGATAATAGAAAATTTATCAAACTTTTTTACGCAAAATAATGTGTATAAAACAATACAAGCAGCTCCTGTAACATGTAACGTTGAAAAGTATTGTTTTACGCGTTGCAAAACAATCAAGTATTGTTTCGATGGGAAGAAAATATTTGCTTTCAATGCAAATGCTGTTTAATCACTCATTATTGTTGGCGCCCCCTTTTAATGAATCAACTAGAAATTCCTTTCGGATGTGGTCATGCTTAAATATGCTTAACTCTAAAATCTCGTATAGGTATTTCAAAACATTTCTGTGATAAAGAGTCAGTCTATATAGGGTCAGCCAACGTTTACTGCAATTATGATATGGTAACCCGAAATATACTACACCTTTCCCTCTAAAATACATATTTAAAAGCATGAATGTTGTTTATAGCCAGTTGAAGGCAATGCAAAATATATTGCCATCTTGATATGTCCATGCCTAAATATATTGAACTTATTCTCGTTCTAATACTTATTATTCTAAATACATACATTCTATATTGACGCAACCTTTTACCATCGCCTATGCAAAACATTTACACACTGTGTGAATGAGTTCATTACAACGAAGGTCGTCTTGATGTAATAAATATGATGTCTTTCTAGTGAAATGGTGGCCCGGGAACGATTCACACCTTGGGAGCGTTTCCAATAAAGACAACCCGTACTGTTTCTACCCACGACAAAGAAGGGAAAGTATTTCAAGAAGCATCACGATGGAATCGATCTGATCTGAAAAACGTTTAAACTGAGTGCATTGCAAAGGTCGATCTATATTGTTAATAGCCGTCAATCTCCACCTATTCTCAAGGCCTATACACTCCTTTTTTTCGATCCATTGATAAGATAATCCGCTTTAAAGATTTTCTGCTGATCCCATAAAAACTTAGACCCCATGAGTAATATAAATATTTCATTCAAAAACTAACTTGTAACACCTACGTGATTTGGGAACGTTTCAACGCAAGATTTCAGATAACAACTGCCGACACTTAATCCTTAGCAAATAACTTAATTTTGTTTATAAATAATATCGTGTTTTTATTGAATGGTATAAAACCATATGAACAAGTTTTTTATTTAAATCAAAGTAATTCTAAAAGAATAAAATAAGCTAAATTTTACTTTTATATAAGAACATAATATTTTATGATCAAACATCTAGTTATTTGATCGCTCGATATGTATGCCAGTTGAATAGCCGCAGCCAGCCTATATTAATGAAATAAGTTAAAGTTTACTTTTGTATATAAACTTTATGTGTGATGATGTAACACTTAGAGCTTTGATCAGTTTGCGTTTATGCCAGTCATGCAGTCGATACGACCGATGGCAACGGAGTAAGTCATGCTGCCAAATATAATATACCTGCCTGAAACAACATTTAAATGGAAGCCCAAATTTATCAGTCTTAGTGGATTCAATATTTCAGATGTGGAACCCTTTTCTCATCAGAAATCGCAAATCACATACTTGTAAAGAATGCGTAACTGAACACTCTATAAAAGTGCACTTAAAATAGTAAGTAATAGATGCGTTTTATATGAAATTTTATTCCAATTTAAATGGATTTAACTGATAACAGTTTTATCACTCAATAGAAGGGCTAGCGGATTGTAAAACGAATATCTCCTCTGAACGTGTTCCTGAAGTCTCATTATACCAACACATTTTAATATCACCATAGCAACGGTCGTGCAAGTTGTGCAAAATCTTGGTTCTGCCTTCTAGTATATCGTAAATCAAAAACTTGAATGCCTGATCAGTCTCCATTTGAAAAACTGAGCTAATCCTATTTCACGCGATTTTCTTAAGGTTGTCTAAAGCAAATAATACCGCAAACCTCTAAACCATATGTGCATGGGCGATACAACGTGGGCGCATAAACAGTTGTTATGAACGTTATAATATTGTATTTTGTCTGATGCAGTGTCTATCCTACGAGACTGGAAAACCGCAGACATTCGATGGATCAAAACCGCAGACATTCGATGGCTCATTTGCTTAATACCGCATTCAAACTATCGTCTGAGAAAAGTAAATTCGAAAACAGTCACTAATATCAAAAACATGTATTCGTATTATTATATGTCTAGTGTCTATTTATTTATGTACGCCAACAAACGATATGTTACCAGAAAAGTCATAATTTGATATCTGCATGAATGAGCCAAAAGTTGAAGTTCTATAAAACAATAAAGTATGCTTGACGGTACATGTATAATACTATCAACAGTTTTCTTTTCATTGTTGATTCAAACTATTTGTTTAATAATTTAACAAACATGTCATCTTGTTAAAGTTGAAGTGTATATTATTCATTAAAAAGATCGGTTTAATGTTTTCAACCAATGTTTATAAGCAATCGATACCGTCAGTGAAATCATATTTAAGTACATCATTTGAACCTTTCTTGATACTAGCATAGATTGATTTTGTAGAAGCAATGTGCAGTTTTGAAGTTCGAAATCAATCGTGCATTCAAACGATAGAATATTTACATTAAACACATTATACTATATGCACAAAATAAGCATACATGCAAATGGTTGACCTACGATGATTGCATATTTTATCTCATTGAATATTCGCCAGTCACTGACGGAATGTCCATTAACATGTAGACCATACACACATCAGGAAGGCCGTGTTTACTGTGAGACACCATAAATATATTGGACGTTTGAACCCACTACATAATTATGGCGTGGTGGCTCAATTATCCCCAAAGTCTTCAAAATGAAATACATGTACCACGCAAACAGGCAATTTATAATCCGAAGTCTCTTTTGCTACTCAGATGATCTGCTAGGGATGTTAGCCTTAAAGTATCGTATTTAGAACTCTTCCTTTCAAGAACGTTCTTCTCTTGACATAAATAAAGATTGTATAACTCATTTAGCATTTGTATGACATGGGAAACCCAAGGTACTTATGGTGGTATTTGTTCATGAACGCAGTACAGATTGTATCAGTAACCATTGCATTTTAATGACATGTGCAACTAGGGTACTTATGGTGTTTTGCTAATGAACGCAGTTAAGTAATGTATGTCTTAACAACAAACCAGTATCACTTTGGTAACTTCTGCCTTACGAGTCCAGCGCCCTGTGTAGACAACATCATATTTAACTATCATTAACTATCATTTACAATCAGCTTATAGCCCCTGGATCAGATTGTATATTGAAAATCGTCAACACGTTTATTACACCTTAAATACAAAAGAGTAATTGCGTTCAAAGTGTTATTTTTTTATGTGAATTATTTTCTATATCTTTATCGTATTCGAAGATTAAAGTTTCGTCTATCATTTTTTTATGTGATCATACCCCAAAGGATAATTTATCATCGGTGAGTGGGCTTTGTAAACACGGGTGAAGTATTTAAATATGCATGCATGGCTCGATTTTAAGCTACAAAAAAAACCTACGCATATAAGATTACCATAATAATCCTCGGATTTCATAAGATATCAAGCACACGAAGAAGTCTTTGATCGTGTTTATATAAGAATATTTCAGGTGCTTGTAAACTGAATTAACTTATTCTTTGTCAGATAACATGTGGATGTGGGTTAAACTATTAAAATATGTATTTTTTGCATGTGGGAGACAGTGGCTATGATTACTGGAGGGAATTATGCATCGTTGGATCGAGGATTATGATTTGCAATAATCGCTCAAAATGGTCGTCAATGGAATAAAACATCTAAAATATAACAACCGCATATAGTAACACGTTATACATTTGAAATATGAATAGTATATGTTTGCCATGCCTTAAACATACAATTGTCTACTGATTGCATGTTGAGCGATGCGTTCCGTGCATCTACTAATCATGTATCCTTACCTTTCACAGTAAATACCAAATTTGTTTTAAAAGTACCATTACGACATAATCATGGTGTACCGGTAATTAGCTTTGAATACGCACCTTTTCAATATTTCCGTTTAAACCAAGTTAACATATATATTAACATCAATATTAAAACACCACTAGTAATAAACGATATACGTTCATACTGTAAAGCCTGCCAGACAGAACGTTGTTCAGTGTGAACTGGTGAATACATGAGAGTAGACCGCGAAGTCCAACCGGACAGTATGCATTACTAAGCTGCCTAAATAACACACGTGCATTTTATTTCTCAACAAGCATGAACTTTAACCTTGCACATATCTGTTTCAAAACGTGTTTCATTGTATGTGCAGTCATACGCGTTGTTGATATTGCCACATACCACAACTATTCTTCACTACGTGGAAGTGGGTATTCACATACCTGACAACAGATGGCAAAGCTACTTGCATATCAAATGGTTTGGTGGTGGTATATTGAGCATTTTGACTCAATATTATAGCATGAGAATATAGGAGATAAAATGGGGCTGCTGACAAGTGTTTCATTTTAATGGGGTGCATGCATAATTTAAACAGAGTTTAAGGTCAAATGGAATTTCTTTTTTTAAATCATTATAGCAAGAACGTTCTAAAACATCTACACAGCTTGGTGACGAAACAAAACTTCAAGTAAAATAAAAGGATAACATGGTTTAACATTGTCTCGGTTGACGTTTTAGTCAGCAAAAGTTAGAGGTACGGAGGCATGTTTGCTAATGGGCGTAACCATGCGAAACGTAAATACAGTTAAAGTAAAGTTTTTAACGATTTATATGCCACTTATTATGGCTTCTTCTTGAGACACGTGTAGGCTTCGACACATATTCTGGAAATATTAAGGGGATTTTCTTTTCATTTAACCGGTTGGCATTGCCCGTTTAAAGACGCGTAGCCCATACTTGGTCAATTTTAAGTAAAGTGTGGTGGTGTATGAATTGTCTTGTTTAGTCATGACTTTCTAAATAAAAGATTAGCGAACGACAATAAATAACACAGTCTGCTTCATGCGACCTGTGATATTCTGTGATATTCTGTCTCCAAGAGATATTATATGTTTACAAAAAAAAATGATAATAATATGTCACAAAATAAACTCATTTTGAATTGTTTGAATTTGCTGACGCAGTCCTGACCTTGGTAATTCAGTTCGTGTTTTTGTCGAGAAGCAATGTAAGAAAGTATGTTATCTAATTTATCCAGAAAAATATTACACATATCGTCTATAAAGCACCCACTGATCGACAAGACACTCTCGTGCATCGTTTACTCGACCAAAGTCACAGCTGACCACGATTGCGGCCATCTTGTGAATTGAAATTTGAGCGTCGTCCTGTGAAGATCTAGCGGCCCATGAAAAACTGTGATCTAATCTTTTTGCGATTTCCAATGGTGCATAAAGTTCGGTGTTAGTGCAGGAGGGTTGTTACCTGAGAGACTATAGTCCTATTACGGAGATACTAAAATCATATTACAATATGCATGATTTTAACTCAATTATCACCATAAATAAATGTTATATTACGGTTCTATTTCTATTAAAGTGGTCATAAATACTTTCACTATACAAAAACATTATCATTATCTTTATGAGTATCGACCCTTTTAATGAGCATTAACTAAAAAAGTAAAGCAATCGTTGTATAAAAATTAAAAAAAAATATATCTTTATCGAAATAATTAGCACTTAGTAGCATTAAACTGTCATTTAGATTACGGAATTTAATAAAGCGTATTAAAATGCTTTTAAAAGTATTAAAAGTTACACATGACATATTTCAATCATGTATAATGTTTCGCTTCAGTTTAGAACATTACGTTGAGCGATTGAGATAAACTGTAATGCTACATTTTCAAACAATTTGTTATTTTACCAAATTTACACATTTCTACTCCCAACAATTAATTTCAATTAGTTCTAAACATATTTTTATGGAGGTTATCCAAAAAAGTGTGGGCAAATGGCATGTTATTTTCTAAAATGTATATGTGTTTCGAAGTGTGTTCACAGATATACTGAAACTATATATAGTCCGCGTTTACCTCCTAAATTTCATTAACTTGAATACGATAAATAATATCTGTTCTTGTTTAGATAGCCGCATAACAAATATATGCCAAATAAAGGGCACATATTTGAAACGAGTTAAAAGACAATGTTTTCACAGAGTAAATTGCACCTTTTCTATTGGTATAACACCATTACTAAGTGACAAGTAAACATGACTTGTATTATTCTTTTCTCAACTCAATTAACATGTCAGGGAAATTTCTGCTTAACGTTTGAAATGTGTTTGCTTGACCTGGTATTTTTGTTCGGTCCACATGTATAGCTTTGAAAAGTTGATGTTTGTACATAAGCGAATTATTTCCACGTTTAAAGTTCAAAGCTGCAATAAGAACAACAATACGGATACACAACTATGATGTGTGAATAATAAACACAGTAATGCGAAGAAGAGGTTATAAAGATGTTTTCTGTTTTATTATTGATGAGTCATTGGTCGTTATATAAAGTTTCACAAACACGCAAAGCAAGGGTCGTCTTGCATTTGTTAAAATGTTGTTGTTTGTTTTTGGTCACGACTAAATATGTAGACCATATCTTAAATGTCTATGTTGAATAAATGCAAACACGCAAAAAAACGCAAATTCAGTAACTATTTTTATTGATTGTTTTATGGGTTACTAAACGTGATTATTAGGTGTGTGTTTTGCGTTATTTATATACATTTACTCTACGTATATATACTTAATTACATGTTTTATCCGAACATGCAATATGGTTGAAAACAACTTGTTCTTTTTATAACATTCTTTTATATACATACACAGGAAGGATTACTGCAAGTAAATATGAATAAACGTATTTGTATACAGCATTACTAAAGGAAGATATTCGATTTGCATTTATCAAACGAAGATGTAAAAAGTGAAGGTGCTAAATTATGCACCGAATGTTGACACATCCATTACATTTCTAGGCGACAAAAACGGAATATTCATTAATAATTCATCAAACAATGAACGTTTTACTACAGCGTTCGTGTTAGCAATACATTAGGGTAATGGCATGAATTGAAGCAACGATATGTAAATGCTAACATTGCATAAGGCTGTAGATATTCGTTTCTGGAGTCGTGTTATAACGTTGCTTTACTTTTTAAAATGTTAGTTGTTTTTATAATCAGCTTCGTCATGTTAAACAATCAAACAAGCGATATTCAACACAAAACAATGATAAAAACTGATGTCACCACCGTGGAACGGTCATTGCAAAGCCTTTGGGGGTTTAACCCGGTTTAAAGGCTAGCCCAACCTCACAATTAGCCTAGCAATAATCAATTTGAAGGTGACGTACACAATTGATTACATACATATTACATACACGATCAATACAACACACACACACATACACACACACACACAGGATTGTGAGACTAACGCCATTATGTCAATAGTGAAAGTTTCGTGCTAGTCTAATACTCCTGCAGGCAACCAATCCATTTTCGATTTCCAGTTGTTTTATATATAAGGAGGAAGCGGGGAGTCGTATACATACAGTTATATACATATAGAGTATTAGAGACCGCAATCTTCGAAAATATGCTGGAAGGCGATGGTAATAAAGACGTAGCAATTGATGACATATATACATTGTTCATGATGTATTCATAATGCGCGTTAAAACATATACGGGGCCAATTAAAGGATTAACAAGTATATTTCAATTGTTGAGAGCAGTGGTCTAATGGCAGGACGCTGGCTTAGGAATCGAGAGGTCCCGGGTTCGAATCCCGCCCTGACCACTGGAATTTCATTGAGCAAGAAATTTATCACACATCTCCTCTTCTCCACCCAGGTGTATAAATGGGTACCTGTGAGGGAAATAAGTCGTGCCGTGGCTGCATACTGCGCCAAGATAAAAACGGACGACTTATGACCCAGTGATCAGGGAAAAATGAAAAGCGCCTCTGAACGCTCATCTCGAGTATGATAACGGCGCAATATAAATGTGGTATAAAAAAGTAACATTATTATATGTTCTTAAGAAATGTTTAGAAGATACAGCAGTTTGACGCTACTTCTCATACCCTTTTTTGCATAAAATGTATTACATGTAATATTGAAGTCAAATTGCAAACGGTATCATGTTGATTTGCGATAGCTAAATTCAAAGCCATTTATTATCCCATGTTTGGTTAAGAAACGCATTTTATTATAACATTGTGCTGTAATTGTTAGTTCCCATGGGCAATAATATTATAAATATATTGTAATATTAGCAGCTTAACATTTACAACATTAAGTTGACACATGAATATTAACGATAACTTAGTATAAGTCATAAAATATCGAATTGTGTGATCAAACACTTTGCGTGCTGCCTTTAATAACGACATCGAGGTTTATTTATAGGAATCAAGGTAATATCGTTGGTAGACATTCCATTTCATATCTCCCCGAGTGGCGCTATCTGCAGACATAGATAGATAGATTTATTTCAGTATAATGATACAACATGATATATCATATATACATACATGATAAAATAGTAAAACAATAAACATGTATGAGAAATGATACCATGTCAATAACATTACACCAAGGATTACACAAAAAAGAGAACTTTATCTCTTATTTCCATTGTGGTCCTTGGATATTGATGGTATTGACATAGAGGCATGGGGTGAATATCACAGATTTGAATAACGAAAGACAATTATTTGCATAAAAAAGTAGACATTAAAATGTGGGTCAATTACAAACTATATAAACATATATAGATAGTACTGCAATATATAATTGCCTTCAAGGTCGATACAAACTGATGGTGCAACTGGAAATAAACCTGAATTAAATGGACAAATGTAGAGTGTTCAACTTTCTGCTAAAAAAATACAAAAATCTAGTTTCTTTATTATTTCTGACAGGCTTGTGCAAGACATCAATCGGATACGTTGGGCTATATCTTGGTATGTATGTGCACATGTTGTCTGAAAGTCGTAAACAGCATTGCACTAAGGGATAATGAATGTAAGCGCTGGTCACTCAAAGAGTCTGTCACGATTCAAACTTTCGCTATACATTTCTCAACAATCGCTGCTGTGTTTTGCACTACTGGTCTTATATAACTAGACTGTCTGTCTGTCTTATTGATGTGAAAATCGTTACTGAAACATTACGTGTGTACTTTAAGGATTATAATATTAACTGCGTCTGTCTTAACATTTGTTTTTTAATATGACACAATACAAAACATTTAACGATTCATATTTAAATTTAAAAAAAAGGAAAATTATAAAGCCAACGAAGCAAATATGGGGTAGCATCATTTTCCATATCTGGTCGCATTTACTTCTGTATCACCAATGCTGATATAAGTTCCAATTGTATTTTGTATATGAATACATGCAGGGCAACGTAAACTCCGTTTAACATATCGTTGATTCACAAAGCAGCGTTAGTAGACTTTAATAGCTGCACCTCAATAGAAGCAAATTATATTTCCCATATGATAAGCGGTAATCACATTTTGAACTGAGGTATATTATGTTGAGGTATGAGTGGGGTATTTGTGAGGATATATTATGTTGGGCTATTTGTATGGATATGGTATGGTGAGGTATTTGTATGGATATGTTATTGTGAGGTATTTGTATGGATATGGTATGGTGAGGTATTTGTATGGATATGGTATGGTGAGGTATTTGTATGGATATGGTATGGTGAGGTATTTGTATGGATATGGTATGGTGAGGTATTTGTATGGATATGGTATGGTGAGGTATTTGTATGGATATGGTATGGTGAGGTATTTGTATGGATATGGTATGGTGAGGTATTTGTATGGATATGGTATGGTGAGGTATTTGTATGGATATGGTATGGTGAGGTATTTGTATGGATATGGTATGGTGAGGTATTTGTATGGATATGGTATGGTGAGGTATTTGTATGGATATGGTATGGTGAGGTATTTGTATGGATATGGTATGGTGAGGTATTTGTATGGATATGGTATGGTGAGGTATTTGTATGGATATGGTATGGTGAGGTATTTGTATGGATATGGTATGGTGAGGTATTTGTATGGATATGGTATGGTGAGGTATTTGTATGGATATGGTATGGTGAGGTATTTGTATGGATATGGTATGGTGAGGTATTTGTATGGATATGGTATGGTGAGGTATTTGTATGGATATGGTATGGTGAGGTATTTGTATGGATATGGTATGGTGAGGTATTTGTATGGATATGGTATGGTGAGGTATTTGTATGGATATGGTATGGTGAGGTATTTGTATGGATATGGTATGGTGAGGTATTTGTATGGATATGGTATGGTGAGGTATTTGTATGGATATGGTATGGTGAGGTATTTGTATGGATATGGTATGGTGAGGTATTTGTATGGATATGGTATGGTGAGGTATTTGTATGGATATGGTATGGTGAGGTATTTGTATGGATATGGTATGGTGAGGTATTTGTATGGATATGGTATGGTGAGGTATTTGTATGGATATGGTATGGTGAGGTATTTGTATAGATATGTTATGGTGAGGTATTTGTATGGATATGTTATGTTTTGGAATGTGTATGATCACGTTATGGTGATTGCAACAACACAGAATTTAATTCAAGCAAACAGAGGATTGTGTATGCAAGGTAAATTAAACAAAACAACACATATAATCTCAACACATTATGTAAGGGTCAGAAACAGACCCATGAGGTAACGCCTTTATCTAAATCCTTGCACACACAATACACATAATAGGCTTTCTCCGGTTATGGAATAATTAATGACAATGAATTATTAATTAATCAATTATCATCAAACGATGAAAGTTCGACGACATACAGTAAAGTTCTAATACATTTATGACACTTAAATGTTTGTATTGAGTGTTATATCCCCAAAAGTGTCTACAAGGTAGAGCTATTTTTCTTCTATCAAACAATAGTGATGATGCATACAATACATAATGTTTACATTTGTATCATTTATACAGGCGACGGTTGAGCTTTAAAAGTTGACAATATGATAAATTGCTCAACATGGTAGGATATCTTGAAATTGAACAAGAGTAACAGAGTGGGACTATTAAAATCTACTTACAATAATCATTAACTTGAGTAAACATTCGAAACTTTTGATATATTCTTTTAACATTCTGATTTATGTTCTACAAACAAGTACATCAATTTTGAAAAGAAATCATGTTTGTGTGCTAATTATTCAATGTTATTCTAAAACGTTCATAACGCTGTGCATTTGACACATTTTGTATTATGATATTAATTGTCGAATATGCATAGCTTCGGATTAATTTATACACCGTGGCAGACGTTCTCGTGTGTTTGATTGTTATTTCACAACTGATAAAAAAATCAATACTATCATAATTTTAAGTAATAATTACCATTACAATCCCACAACAGTATTATGCATATAGGATCTTGCATTAGTGGTCGTTTTGTATTGAATTTATTAAACGAGTCATCTAAATGAAGATAAAATCGAGGCTTGCCGAGTTTTTATATTCATTTAGATGACGAGTTTTATAAATTCAATACAAAACGACCACTCATGCAAGATTCTATTTATAACATGACCAACAAAATGCTTTAAAACACACATGTATTCCCCTCCGTGCCATATAGAGGAAAGGTCGATATCTATAACGAAGCAGCAATGCGGTCATTGTGTGTACCTGAGCATGAGAAGTAGTTCTGGACGAATAAGCCTATATGGTTGTGTAACTATAAGCTGCACTCCGCATAAAAAAAAAAGTGCATTGTGGGTAAGCAAGTTGCGGTTGTAAATGCCTTGTCTTTGACAGCGCGTATGAATATCTTTTTAGTGATTCGGCTAATTTGCATAGTTATATAACAAGTGAAATAACACCCGTGTAATAAACAAACTTGAGCATTACGTTATTTCACTCCTGGAGCGTAAGTCATGTTATAATATGGTTTATTGGACAATATCGTGCGTTATCTTGATATTTTCTTTGGGACAGACACGATGTTATCGCGATGCTGTTACCGCCTTTAAACCTTTTAAGTCAGGCGTAAAATAACCGAAAGACTGACATGGCTACCTTTCCGAAATACCGTGTGTAGACAAGATTTTATCTTATGCAAATGTTGCGGTTGGCGATTGTCCTTGACAAAATTCATGTGTTTTTTTATCAAAGAAAATTTAAACAAAGTAAACAGTCTGCATCATAAAAGCGTGTAATTGAATACAGCATTCAGTGTGAATCGAGGGCCATGCGACAAAGGTGGTAATAACTAACACTTTTGGAAAGGCAAATGTGTTTTTAGTATTTCATCGTTCCACGTTGACTTATTTAGTCTTTGCGATTCTTAAAGATAATTAACTAGCGAAAATGGGTCGCACAGTACATCGTTGCTGCAGCATGCCATTAACAGTTTACATTTGTATAAACTATTTCCCGTCCCGTTCAGTTTTTTTTTTTTTTT
>VMBQ01008101.1:3964-39793 GCA_007657795.1 Dreissena rostriformis
TATATATATTCACACATATGGCCAGTTACGGGGTCTCTGATTCAGAAATAGGATACGGGGTTCCCACTTCAAATACATGTACCTCCATACCCTTTTTTATCCGATATTCACACGAATTAAGATTTATAGGGGTACATGATATATCATTATATATTATACGTCATTTATTTAACGTCTTATACAAGGAAATAGACGGGATTGCGATTTTCGATTTAAGACCTTATTGTTGAATTTGATTGCATTACCTCCCCTACCCCCTCTGCATAGCAATTTAAGGTGCCTAGAATGCGGGGTTGTATACAGACCCCGTTTTTTATATTGACCGCGTAAGTATAGTCTGAAAACTACCAAGACCGCGTAACTGGCACTATATATACACATACATATTATACAAATATTTATGCATACATTGTAGACATTTAAATGATTATATATTTATGAAGAACAGTTTATATACATTAAATATATTATGTCAAAGGGTTATTAGGTCGTTCATTGTATATATCTGTATTATATACCGTTTGTGATGTGCTATAACATTATCATAGAATACAAATTGATATTCAAAATTATGTAAATATCAATATATGTGTTGAATCTTGCAATAATTCATGTGCTGAACTGGCGAATTATGAGTGTTAATGACCGACTTTAAATTATTATGGTTTATTTAATATAAAATAGACAGACTGTCCATGAGTACACATGTTCAAAAACATAGTAACATATATAAAGGCATGAAATATGATCAGTATTTAATTTCATAAGTTGTTTAATGAAATATAAATACATGAACAGGTCTAGGACAATTTAATTACAGCATTAAGAATTAATTTAACAATGTTATAGCTTTAACATAAAAACAACAAAGCCGAATCTACAAAAGAGCGAGAAGTCAAGTTTGAGCAATGAATTATACGAAATTAATCATTATAATATTTATTTAGGTTTTGTTTTGAATAAATGCTTTATTTACAAACATGGCTAAGTTTCTGTTGGAACTTGTATAATCAGTATTCATATTATCAATAAATTGTATCATGTTTGGTCTTTTCCAATAATAACTATGTATATACATTTTTTTAATATCAAAATATAAGAAACATTATTGTCAAAAATGGTAAAAATAACGGTACGATTGGTAAGATCACCGCTCATTTCGCATGTGAATTTATTTGTGGTCACCGTATCAGACAGGTGGGGTTTCCTCCAGGTACTCCGGCTTCTCCACGCAGCACAATACGACAACAAAATCAAATGCCTTTCAGTAAACAAATAAATAGCTGGAAATGCAGCGTTATTCACAATTCTTCCAAAGTTATGTGATTCTAGTAAGTTAGTTGCATGGGAGTGCTGGGACATACTCCGGGTCCTCACATAATGTAGCCACAGGCGCAGAAGTACCTTATTAACTGCGAAATACAAACATAATATATGGGGCGAATCACAATAGTTAATTCCATCAAAAAGATACGGTTCGAGTTCGCAATGCATTCCAATAAATTGTATTCACGTGTATTTAAATCATTTGTTACAAAAACAGTAAAGGTCGCAATATGAGATGTTATATTCTTATTTTAATCATCAATTATGACACGATTTGAATGATTTTAGAAATAAGGCATAATTGGCCTACTACGACGTCAACAAATCCAATGCGGAAAACTGGTTGGCGCATTATTGAATAAAGTGCTTAAAGTGTCATGCAATCGTTTTGTTGTCATTTTATAGCAATAAAATAATTATATATACGAACTAGCTGAACTAAAAAGAGTAATGAGTCTCTTTTGAAAGAATGCGTTGACAATTTGTCAAAATACAGACAGTTATTTTTATTAAATTATTGTGTTATCCTTAATTTAAGCAATTTTTTGTAGTGTTTGTCATTAACACAATTTGTGACGAAGTACCTTAAAGTTCATTACTAAAAAGAAAAAAAATATGATTTTTTTTTATCAAATAAACGAAATGGATGCTTTTGTTCAAGAATAATTGCTAAATTCCTTGAACCATATTTTAAGGTACAGTTTTGAACTTGCTCAAATACGTTTTGTGTTTCTGAACCAATAATATAAGGGAGCAAATGAAAAGAAGGTAATTGTTTGGTGATTGCATGCATTTGAATCTTAATTGTTTTAGATAAAATTCTATACTCTTACCATTGGATCATAAATAACTATTGATAAATTACACACGCATTTTCCAAAACAATGATACAAATAGTCACACACGCTGTTCCCCCTTTTTCTATATATTTATATTCGTACATGAAACGATACTTCTATTATGCTGTATGTATCAGTCTTTTATGCTTGTTTGTATATAGAATATAATGTCCTTGTGGAGTCTATTATGTTTGTACGCTCCACTAGAAATCAAGTTGTTATTATAATAAAGTTCTGTTAGCTCTACATGAAGATTTAGTTAACTTCTTAAACGATTCCAATATTGTAATCCCTGATCTTCCAATAGAACAGAGAACACAATTGTCGTTGCAAAACTACGCAATAACAATCATCGCATGGTCGACTTAGCTAATATCGCATTACCAACTTGTTAATATAAGCAATTTTATTTAAATATAGTTATTATTTAAATTCGAAATATATTTATCAAATATAAATACAATCGAAATAATTACTTATACTTTTTTGCGTCAGTCATGGCGAGCCATTTAATATCTTAATACAGATTTATGCACTTTTGGGATAAAATATTAATGTCTACGCATCAAAACGCTATATCGCTATTAATTGAACGATACACAAAGACAAACAGAAACCATGCATACCGCAGTATCAGTTATTGCCAGATTTAGCCGTGATATTAAGAGTTCGGTGAGCTATTTGTTATATGTATAATGCATGTTTTAGTGACAATATTCAAGAGACTTAATTTGAGTAATTGATACTTGTCATATAAGATGCAATCGGATGTCATACGTTACCATATAATAATAATTCATATAGCACGTCAATGGATACGGAGACTAACCTTGGTTCGACTAGACAATGCTGTATACAATTTAAATATAAATAAAGAGACCAATGAATTATCCATCTATTTTGGTATAACTAGTATCTTCACCGTTTAATAGTACACATTTATTCCAAGAATGTTCAACCACCAGATATTATAGCTTATTGACCTTAGATGTATTAAACTGGATCGTGTCCAATACATACGCTTCATATACTGTACTGATGTGTCAAGCTTTTTTGAATTCCACAAAAAAATAAAAGATAGGAATTACTACATCAGAAATGACGATCACGAAATTGTGAAGGACAAAATGACAAGCAAACTCGACGTAAGGATCCGCGGCAATCTTTTCATTTTATTTTTATACAAAATGAACACACAACTATTTAAACAAGTTTGGATTCACAATCAAAAGTAACAACAAGAAAAGACAAATTAAACTTAAAACAAAAAACAACAAAATAAAATGAAAAACAACCAAAATTCATGTTGCACAAAAATGATTTCAAAAAGGCGTAGTACCACTGGAAACCTCATTACAGTATTATACATATGGGTTATGTGAAGACTTGTCAATACAATTTTTAAACCTAGTGGTATTGGTGTATAGCAATGTCGCATTTATTTTTATTTTGAAATCAATATTCACTAGAACATCAATTATATTAAAAGTAGTAGTTTTTTCACTTTGTTAAATTAAGTTTTAATATTTAATCATTATGTGTGGGTATAAATGCAACTTCAATCGTAATATTGTATGAGTTTATTACATATAACATATACAAACCGTTAACTATGTTTTAACAAATATTAGTGTAAAAACATGTATAATATGATAAGGAAATACTCAAACTAAAGTCATTTGAAAAACAACTTTCATTATTATTCTCCATTTTTAATATTCGATTCCAACACTTCTGCATAATACAATTCCAAGTTACCTAAATTCTAATAAACAAACATAGTTTAAAATATGTTCAATAAATATAAATACAACACAACGCAAGAAACTTATCCCAAACAGTTTGGAGAACTCATGCTATAGATTGACAAATAATTTACCTTACCAAACGGATGTTATTATCTTTAGTAAATATGCTTTATCTATATAACAAGCAAATTTGAAGATTCTTAAATAAATATTCATGTATAAAAATTGCGCTTATATTATCTTCATAAGTGTGAATGCTTAAAAACAAACATGTAACATAACAATTTCCTTTCACTGAATAAATAAACTGCAATATCTGCTCAATAAAATATTAAAGCGTCGAATGATTCAAAAGAAGGTCGGTAAACTCCAAACATCCGTATTATACGACTTAATGGAATAACTAACCGTTTTCTAGAGATGTTTCTTACATGTCTTATATTGGACACACACATTCACACATTTCTCCAACGATATTGGTATTCACACTTCACTATAACGATACAAAGGTTGACTAGCAACGGACACAACGAAAGGAAGGGACGCTACACCAAACCGTCTGCTAACGACTGAATACTCGGCAAAGATATAACTGCCAAGGGACACCCAGATCAAAAAGTACAATGGTAAAAAGAGAAACAAGACCACAAGTGTACCATAAAACTGGTCTGAATTGGAAAACATATATCGATACTGACTCAGTACTGCTCCAATCACGATGAAAACTAATGAGAGAGTAACAGTGATATTGAAGTTGTAAAAATACGGAAGTTGTTCCTGTCTCCATGGTGAGTTTAGTCTAAGAATGTAAGCAATGCTGGACAAATTGGCACCTAATATTAAAACTGCAAGAATGATATACAATGGTAGGTTAACAGTAAATATAAATAAAACAATTATAGATCGTAATAGATAATTGTCTATGCGAATGGAGCTTCGAGCAAAGGTGACTTTTAGGTAAGACTTTGATGTCTGGTTTGCTATATTTGTTCCCATAGCATCATTTGCCGTCATTTTGGGTTTGCATGCAAACGAATAAATATATGCCGGCATATCAAAGTGTACTAAAGATTTTTGTTTCGAGCAAATGTGCATAAATATTCCGGCTATGCAACCCCAAACAATCAAAATAAAATTGAGCATTACAAAGATGGTCCCAATTACCACTTCTTTAGTGATATGTATATCAAAATTGTATCGATGTGCATTTGGAAGGAGAATCCACGCAGAAGAGCTGTTCACAATAACTGCTATTATGCTTACAAGACCGATCAACACAAGAGGTCTTTCGGCATAAAATTTGAACAACAAAATTGACATGAAAGGTATTGATGAAAACACGTAAAAACAAAGGACTAGAGGGATATTCAGAGCAGCGAAAAAAGCGGATAAAGGGAGCCTATATACTAAACCTTCATTTTCAGAATGTTTTATCACAAACGATAGCAACTCTTGCCAATCATAATCCAAAACACCACAATCGGTTAACACATACAGGACAAGCCGCAATACATTACGTCTACCATGAACACTTTTAGGGTATGTGTTGTCTTCAAGGGGTATATGATGTTTCGTTAACAGTAGATGGTGGTCGTTTGCATGTCCATTCTGCTGTGTATTGCTGTTCGTAACAAATAAATGTCGTCTTAAAACGGTGGACGCAGATGGCGCTTTAAAAGCGTCCATTAGTTTCGTAATTTCGCGTGTTACTGGATGCACTTCGAATTCGAATCCTTGGTCTGTATGGATAGAGCATTCGAAATTGACTTCATGTGTTCTGAATGCGAACCGCACAACTCTTGGAAACCACAAACAGCGGTCGATCAGATCTGCATTATTTTCTAAAGCATAATCCGACTGTCCATTAAATTCCTTCCTTATGGCCTCGCTCAAATTGCATGGCATGATACCAGTTGAAATAACCAAAATATTTGAGCACACTCGCTTTTCCAGAACATCGGACCAACCAGGTTTCCAGTTAATATCATCATTGCCAGACCCCACAAAGAATAATATTTTTTTAACTTTTATTTTCTCTTGAGCGTTAGATAAATCGACTTTATCGAGAATACATATGTGAAGAAAAGGTTGAAATGCGTCTTGAACATCTCTTGCAGGTTTCTTGAATACATCACCTTCATCTACAGCAATAGCTATATCAAACTTCTTGAGTTGTGCCATGGTTTACTTTTTTATATTCTATATTCCAGATGATACGTTCATATTAATTGTCAGTATCACAACTACAAATGTTTTAGTTTATCCACTTTATAGCCTATTGTTATTGCACTTAATTGTTAAATCTTCTACTTATGTAGATCCTTGTAACTTCCATTAACTCACACAAAACGGCAGTCATTACAATAAATGTAAACAGTTTTATACGCTAACTTGTTTATACTTCACAATGCTCCATTATCATTAAATCATTAATCAATAATTTGACTTTACTAGGTTTAAATTATTCCAACATTATTCAGGATTAAAAATCCTTTATTGAACTGACACGATTTACATGAAATTCCATGTTTTCACAAACAATCTCATGCTTTACTGAAGTCGCGGTTCATGATAATTATAAAATAGTCATGTCGTCTTTTGTGGATAATAATCGCACCTTTCATAAATGCAATTTTCTGCAATTCTTATACTAAATAAGTAAACTTTTAAAAGTTTTAATAGTACATTTTTTATTCCTTGTTGTTTTCCTTTTTTCCCCTTTTTTTCTTATATGACTATTTGCTTTTTCCTTTTTCTTTCAAAACCTTTGTATATTTGTCACTTATATATCCTATGTCTAGCATAATTTAAATTATATTGTTTCTAATACACTGCCAAGTATGTGTTAATATAATTCCAAGAGAGAAACTCTACAGGAATTATTTCTTCCGCTTCAATCCTTGTTCTGATATCTTTTGTATTGTGTATTTTGATATTTTGATATATTATACTTGCCAAAAGTAATAAATATGTTTAAACTATAAATGTTTGATTCAAATGCCATCAAAATTTAAGTCTTCATATTTATGTATTTAACCCTACTGCACCGGTGTTTCAAAGAACAGTAATCTACAAACAGAAGGTCGTATCTCGTGAGTTTTGAATCGGATATTTTAATTATCCGATCTCGCATACGCGATTGTTGAATACGGTATGTAATTATTCGGAATGTAGGTTTCAATGTATAAAGCCGACTGTCAGAAAACGATCGAATTTTAAAGATCGATAATTTGTAGAAGTCACAACTACGAAATGGCATAGTTTGCTTAAGTTGTAATCGCTAAGTAATAATTTGCGATATTTGAAGCAAATGAATTGTACAACATAATTACCGTGAATAACGCCACTCGCTGAAAGTGATCGTTACAGACAAAATACCGCAGCCTATTTTCACATAATTTAATTCGACATTTTGCAAAATATTGTATTGATAGAGGAACGTGACAACCCTTATGGAATAAATGGTACACGAGGATAACTTAAGTCCAATAATGACAAACATGTATATGGAAAATATAAAAGCTAGCACTGTTAACTTAATTTAGGATTGACATCAAAAAACGATATTTTAAACGCTTATTAGTTGGCAATTAATTGAACCTAACTGAATAAAATATTTTACCACAGGATCAACCATTTAAAGCCCTCTATACTTTGAATTGACGTTCAAATACCGTGACCTTAGCTTTGATTATGTTTGTTGAGTGTCAAACTTTCTCATGGTTGGAATAGAATTGTCTACAAATAATATTTTGAGAGTTTCAGCATTTCAATATTTACAATGACCTGACAATGATTCAGAACATCTTGGATCAAGGTTCACTAAAAATAACTTGCTAAACATGACGGAGCAAACAAACAAACCAAGTCAAAATAATACTCCATGCAGTAGCGGCTACTGTCAAACGACTATAGCTACAATAAAGTAAATCGAAAAACAAAGATGTCTCGACCGTTGACGTTAACATTTTTTTGTTACACATTTGGTCTACTTGTGAGATTTACTATTTACCAACATTTAAACTCTACGAACTTATGCACGCGGACTCTTTTTGATTTTACATGTTGACGCTTTAGTTTTGTGTCTTGTATGTATCCATAGGTTGGACAAAAATATTTACCAACATTGATAGCGCAGTTGGTTAAATTGATGTCCACTATCATTTCTTTGTACGGCAAATTAGGCAGAAGCTCGATAACTACAAGGAATACTTCTTTTTTTTTTCATATGGGTGTTTGCTTATTTTTTTCTATCAAATTTTTCATTTTATGTAGTATATTATTTAACATTAACTTAAAGAGCATGCTTAATTTAAGTGCATTTATGTTACAAATAATCAAAATGCGAAATGGACTTTGATCGCGAAAAATGTGAACCATATGGATGTCTGAAAATCTGTCTGACTACTAAATAACACGTTTTCTCCATGGCAAATGAATGGTTTTACATGTGACCCGCGCGTGTTTAAATTCAGATAATTTCTGTCCATGGACAGAAATTGAAAAGCCCTATCTTTGTACTGAATTTGGGCATTTCTTGACCGATTTTGACCATTTTTTTTGCACATCTGACATAAATACCATCACATTTTGACTCATAATCATTTTTTTGCGACACATAACCAAAATGGGAAAATATACCAACATCAACTCGGCCGGCTTTAATACCAAACAAGGCACAAACTATTGTATGTTTTATGTTAATCTTTCTTTTTTAAGCAATATGCCAATAATGATACTTGTTGCTATTTAAGCAAGTCAAACTTGTTTTGACATAAACAGTATTTCTACTAGTAGTATAAAGAAACAGACAACCATGGTATCAAATACAGTTTCTTATGTTTGAATGTTCAATACAATATATTTACAGTCGATTTGTGTGTAACTGAATGCTAAGTCTCATTTCAACGGATAAAACATGAATGCACCAGATACACCATTTTACCTTGAGAGACACATTTCTTGCCTATTGGAACATGTAAGCGGTTTTAAATTTCCCCCAAAAATATTTGTTAAAATGTCAATTTGATGTTACACTGATTGATAACCTTGATCTCTATTACTTATGATGAAGTTACTTAAATAAACTGGGAAATTTGTACAAATTAATAACTTAATTTGATAAAAGAAAACAATTTGTGAGACAATTGAGATTTTATTGTGAGAAATTATTAGCATCACACATGCAATAAATCACAGAAAATCATTAATTAGGATCACAGATAAACACAATTACATATTAAACATTGTAACAACATAGATGTTTGGTAAGTTGAACTACAGACATGTTATGGTCGCTATTGCAATACTGTCGACTTAAGACACAGCAAGACTTAAGACATAGCAAAAGTCAGCTGTACTATTTGCAATGAGTTGGTCATAGCTATTATTGGGATTGTATGACAAAAAAAGCACGTAAGATGTCTTGAATTTAATTCTTAAATTAATATCTTCGATATTCTACAAACAGATGAAGCTATGTAGATCAGCCATTTGTATCTGCCAATGCTCACACTGTATTTATCCACCATGGTAAAATTACAATGAAAAGTAGCTGACATTTATCAAAAAGGAAAACAATTCAAATAAGTTTGTATTACCCATTCTCCATGAAGTTGACTTGAATACTTTAATACATACAATAGCAAGGTCATGGACACAAATATACGCCCATTGTAAAAATGGACCCCATATCTTGAAAGTTTGGTGAAGGTGAAAAGTAAATGATTGAAGCCATAAAAAGAGCAAATCTTACATTTTTGATGGAAAAAGAGCAATAATTCTGTAAAGACCCTGGCGCTATTTGACTGATTATCAATCTTGTCCTCAATTTATTGTCAACAAACATTTCCATAAAGTTTGTTGAAGAAACTGTAGGGTAAAAAAGCGGAAATGGCGCATTTTGCATTTTTTTTTGTAGAAAATAAAGCGCAATAACTTTTAAGCCACCGGCCTGTCTGTTCGTCCATCTATCTATCCATTCATCCATCCACCAAGAGTGTTCCTATAATACGTCTCGTCAAGAGACGGGTTCATAAAGAAACAAAACTTATTTGTTTGCCTGCATGTTACATGCTGTATTTTAAAGTAAACTTTAATCAGCAAATTCAACAAGAGATGATGAAGATGAACATTATACTGGGCATACTATATAATTATATATCTCATAATATATACAATTTGCATGAGATATAATAACAACATATATTCATTTAAAAATCAAATATCTTCAAATAAAAATATAAAAATGCAACACAAATTATGCTAACATGACAAATTGAACACAGATACAAATTGAGAATGAACATGCAATTGGCAAACTTTTATATTAAATTGCCTGTGAAACATTATAGTGAAACATTCTAAAACAAGATGTGTTTGTGGAACACTATGTCCCCCCCCNCTACTGCAAACGATACCATCACTGGGATACATTCTACTGCAAACGATACCATCACTGGGATACATTCTACTGCAAACGATACCATCACTGGGATACATTCTACTGCAAACGATACCATCACTGGGATACATTCTACTGCAAACGATACCATCACTGGGATACATTCTACTGCAAACGATACCATCACTGGGATACATTCTACTGCAAACGATACCATCACTGGGATACATTCTACTGCAAACGATACCATCACTGGGATACATTCTACTGCAAACGATACCATCACTGGGATACATTCTACTGCAAACGATACCATCACTGGGATACATTCTACTGCAAACGATACCATCACTGGGATACATTCTACTGCAAACGATACCATCACTGGGATACATTCTACTGCAAACGATACCATCACTGGGATACATTCTACTGCAAACGATACCATCACTGGGATACATTCTACTGCAAACGATACCATCACTGGGATACATTCTACTGCAAACGATACCATCACTGGGATACATTCTACTGCAAACGATACCATCACTGGGATACATTCTACTGCAAACGATACCATCACTGGGATACATTCTACTGCAAACGATACCATCACTGGGATACATTCTACTGCAAACGATACCATCACTGGGATACATTCTACTGCAAACGATACCATCACTGGGATACATTCTACTGCAAACGATACCATCACTGGGATACATTCTACTGCAAACGATACCATCACTGGGATACATTCTACTGCAAACGATACCATCACTGGGATACATTCTACTGCAAACGATACCATCACTGGGATACATTCTACTGCAAACGATACCATCACTGGGATACATTCTACTGCAAACGATACCATCACTGGGATACATTCTACTGCAAACGATACCATCACTGGGATACATTCTACTGCAAACGATACCATCACTGGGATACATTCTACTGCAAACGATACCATCACTGGGATACATTCTACTGCAAACGATACCATCACTGGGATACATTCTACTGCAAACGATACCATCACTGGGATACATTCTACTGCAAACGATACCATCACTGGGATACATTCTACTGCAAACGATACCATCACTGGGATACATTCTACTGCAAACGATACCATCACTGGGATACATTCTACTGCAAACGATACCATCACTGGGATACATTCTACTGCAAACGATACCATCACTGGGATACATTCTACTGCAAACGATACCATCACTGGGATACATTCTACTGCAAACGATACCATCACTGGGATACATTCTACTGCAAACGATACCATCACTGGGATACATTCTACTGCAAACGATACCATCACTGGGATACATTCTACTGCAAACGATACCATCACTGGGATACATTCTACTGCAAACGATACCATCACTGGGATACATTCTACTGCAAACGATACCATCACTGGGATACATTCTACTGCAAACGATACCATCACTGGGATACATTCTACTGCAAACGATACCATCACTGGGATACATTCTACTGCAAACGATACCATCACTGGGATACATTCTACTGCAAACGATACCATCACTGGGATACATTCTACTGCAAACGATACCATCACTGGGATACATTCTACTGCAAACGATACCATCACTGGGATACATTCTACTGCAAACGATACCATCACTGGGATACATTCTACTGCAAACGATACCATCACTGGGATACATTCTACTGCAAACGATACCATCACTGGGATACATTCTACTGCAAACGATACCATCACTGGGATACATTCTACTGCAAACGATACCATCACTGGGATACATTCTACTGCATACGATACCATCACTGGGATACATTCTACTGCAAACGATACCATCACTGGGATACATTCTACTGCAAACGATACCATCACTGGGATACATTCTACTGCATACGATACCATCACTGGGATACATTCTACTGCATACGATACCATCACTGGGATACATTCTACTGCAGACGATACCATCACTGGGATACATTCTACTGCAAACGATACCATCACTGGGATACATTCTACTGCAAACGATACCATCACTGGGATACATTCTACTGCAGACGATACCATCACTGGGATACATTCTACTGCATATGATACCATAACTGATGCAAGGTTCACTTACATACTTGAAGTGCCGTTTAGACACATTCTTTCTTAATCAACATATTGATTGTGTAAAGTCTAATTTCAACCTGTTTAAAAACACAAATGTGTTATTTTTAAAAGTTAGTTATACCCTGGCAGTGTTAAGCAAAAGAGAAAAACTTCAGTGCCTGAAGTTTTTTGATTTGTATATTGTTTACTGCGCATGAATTTAACAAAAGTATAAGATGTGTCGAGTATGTGCGGCTTACCAATCACGTTAAATTGTTTCCGCTTTGACGATTATGTAAAATGAAACAGTGAAAATGATCAGTACTTGCATACATCATTTACCTTCGTATACAAGGCTACATAAATACAGTTGTTTGCAACTTAAACCAGAAACTCACAATACGTTATCAAAGTGGTGTTCGATATGAAGCATTTCATCACTTGTGCTCTTCGCGTTGTATGCATATGTCGCTACTTAAAAAATGAAAAGGTAAGTTGAATTATTTCAGATACTTGTCATCACACTTGTTTTACACTATTGCAAATGCATTTCTCTCACTCATTTTAGTTTTACTTATAGTTGCAAAAATTACATCAACTATTTTTTATATGGATTTATAGTAAAACAAATAAGATTGTGTATCATAGTTCATGGTCGACTAACATACAGAGTTATATACTTAGAAAATAAATTACTACTTTTATTTGAAAGAGATTTGTTAACAGATTTTCGCTGTTTTGAAAAATGTCAATAACTATATTAACTAACAAAAATTACAATAATTGGAATAGTTTAAAGTAAATGTACTTGAACGGACAAAAAAAAGTTAAATAAAAAGTTTGCCTCGCCCGGCATTTTAATTTATTTTAAAGCAAATGAATGAGAACTATCAAAATCAATATTGAGTAAGAAAAGTATTAATTTCGATAACGTTAACCTGTATTGTGAAAATGTTAAAATAACGTGTTGGATTGAATACATGACTTTGTTTGATTTTTTAAAATTCAGGGCCATCAGTTTATACATAGGTTTCTCTTGCGAGTTAAACCAAAACTTCTACAGAACTGCGTTTCAAACATAATGCTTCCTCTTCCTATTACTGCAGAATAACCAACACTTGATTCCGTTCAGTTTGTTAAGAAAAACAAGTTACCATTAAAATTCGATGATTAGGGCAGTTTTGAAGATAATGACCTTGTTTGGATCTGGATTTATGAAGGCTATTGCGTGTTTATTTTGAGACGGATAGTTTGGGTTCTTGTATACAATTTCAGCTGCTACTGCAAAGTGGGTTTGGCAGAAGACAAAACAGTCGTTTAGGATCTGGATGTTTTGTATGATTTATATCACCCGGATTTCGTGAGCTGCATGAGGGTATCAAATTGTCGGAACCGGTGCGACCAAGCAGTGAAGAGATGGGTCTGTGACAACCAATCAGAATGTTACATTGGGACCGCTGGCAAGGAAGTAATCCCTGTTCACAAGGCCGATGTGTGCTACGAACGCTTTGGGTACACTAAGATGTCGTGTGGATGTTAACTGTTAAAAGTATGCTTGAGTGTAGAACATAACAATATGCATTCGGATAGATTAAATGGATGTTTAACTGTCACCATCAGGAAATATCGAGACATTTAATTTCATAATAATGTACTTAGTGTTATCCATTTATGTGCATGTCGTCGAGTTTGCAATTTTAAAGCAATTGCGTTGAGTTTTATATTACTTTTAGTTTCTTTTCAGCTTTTTTTTATTGAAATGAAATATATTTATATTAAAGCATAAGCTTTGTTACATAGCCGTTTATTGGTTTTGTTATTTGACAATTGTTGTTTAGTCTTTCGGCGACAGATTAACTTATTTCGACCTAAGTAATCCATATTATATATACATACAAGATTAACCTTGTGCTTCTACAACAAACGTGTTTTTCTTTTAATTTCTCGAAGATAATTCATTCATGGCTATTGTTGAATATCGTTCATGCCTTTGTTTTTCTTTCACGGTTCATTAAGTAGTTCAATCTCGAGAGCGTTTATATAAGCCTACGGCTTTCGATGCAATCGAGCTTAAATAAATAGGTTTGAACTAAGTAGTTCATTGTAAATGATGTATCAAATAAGCATGGTTTCATGGAAGTAAAAATAATGAAATTTAAGTTCAATCATTAACAACGGAAATAAAAGAAGCTATATAAAACGGGATACATTGATCATTAGACCCATTTCAAAGGACATACGTTGAAAAGGAATCAAAACAAATCTTTGATTATACCAGAAAAGCTAAGATTTTTTATATAGCAATTAAAGAAAGTGTGGACACTTTAAACCGTTGGATAATTATATAAAACAATACTGGAAATGAAAATGTCTACCAACCCTTTCAAATTAACAAACGAAATGTTAATTGCATATACCATTCATTGTCAGTTTAAAGATATTTAGAATATCAGGAGCTCAACGTATCTTACCACTTACGGCTATTATAAATAATATTGACTTAACATAAAAATCTTCGGTGACTTCAAGAAATCGCACGCTTTAACAATATAAAAATGCTCGAGGCGATACTTATAACTATAGACGTATCTCAATTCTGTCAACCATATCTATAATAAAATGGAATTAAGAAATATCTTTACAAAAAATATATACGGCGTTGTTAATAATTGGTTTTGTAGTTTGTTGTTGAAAACGATCGTCAATAAAAGAACGTGTTTTTACTAATGTTCTGGTGTTTTTCAGAACAATTCTTAGTTACATTTCATCCACATACATTAAATTAAGTACGAACGTATTTCGCAATCTTATCGAAAAACCTACTCCGAGAACGTAAACGTATAACAAAGACCAGTATTTGTGCAAGCAAGCTTCGAGATATAAAATAAAATGTTGTGTTTTACTCTGTTGATCACTCCAGATATTAATTAAAATTGGTTCAACGACTCGACAGGTACTCATGCAGGAAAGTTTAGGCCGATCAACAGAATACATCGTTGTACGGTCTTTATGTCGAAGTTGCCTTGTTTCAAATCTGGATTTTAATGCGTTTTTGTGAAGACCTTTTTGCGAATTTGCAGTTAAACTTAATTTGACTCCGATATTGACATTTCGACAATATAACCGTAAGTTATTCTAAGAACAAAACCGATACCGACACGTTAACTCGTACCCGTATATAGACAAATCTATAAAAGTACTGGCGATTTCCATATGACGTACATCTTTATACTAGACAGCAGAGATTTTCAATCAGTTTTTCAAATAATAATTTAACACTTCCAAAGACAACACAGAACGTTTTCTATTTTGGTCAATTTAGGTATTTTTAACAGTTATGCATTTGAGCCTACTGGTGGGAAAATATCTCCAACATTTGTTTGGCTGTTGGTCAAGTTCGACGAAAATAAAAACCTGGGTTAGACAGCTACGCCGAAAAAATGTCACGGATAACGCAAGTTGAACCTTCAGACAAACAATGTATGAATTTCCATCTGGTATCTGAGAAAATTACTCATGTCTAACCTCGCTTCTCACACAAGTGGATAATTGCAACAGAATTTGTTCTCGACTTTAAGTAGGCACTTGATCTAGTTTATCGCGAAATTCTACTCCATTGGCTAAATGAAAACATTTAAGGGAATTGCTTCGCATCGTTTAAACCTTACTCGTCAAAACGGACTCTTAAACGCTGGATATCCGAGGGAACGATAGTACTTTTTTTCTTTAATGAAATCCGGTTCAATGTCCGAATTGATATGTGGATTCATGAACGGATGATTCGAAACTGTATTTGTTTGTTGACACCTTATGTAATATTCTCTTAAAGACCTTCTCCTTAGTATTTAGCAATTACATAGGTCGATAATGAGACGCTACCGCTGGATTACCCTTTTTGAAAATTGGACACACATTAGCGATTTTCCAGCAAGAAGGCATTTTGTGAGTATTTAGACAAGAGTAAAAGAGATCACACAATAGGCTAGCTTAATTGATGCATTTCTTATTTGAAGATTCGATTATCAATTCCATCAGGACCGGATGCTTTTCCTAATTTGAGGCATTTGATTCAGTCAGGTACTTTTTCCTGTGTTTTATAAATACATTGAAGGCTGTTTGCGTTGGAATTGCTGACAATTGAAAGATCGTGGTTGCTTTCGTCAATTGAACATTTGCTGTGAATAAATGATCGAAGTTTTTTCCAACAGTCTTTAGGGCAAAGGTCAAATGACTTTAGTTTACATGCACTATTGTAAAAAAAATCGTTTTTTTTTAATACGCAAAAGTAATGCAAAATCATTCCTGACACGACGGAAATGTGACCAGTGCATATCGCTATTCAATTGCTTGACTTTTCTGAATAGACGCTTACGTTGTCGAATCTTTTTCTTCGTAATATAATTTAGCCAGAGAAGATCACGAGAACGTATACACACATTTTTATTTGGAATGCATGAGCCAGCATTTTTTTTAATTGTTTTGGTTTCTGCATAAATATCAACATTTTCGCTTTTTAGAAGATCTTCTTGCGAACTGGCTGGTGAGAGCCGTCAATGGGGAGATCAGTAGATGGGATATAACCATGTTTCAGTAAAACCAATTATATAAAAATCACGTGGCCCTGTATAAAGAACTTTTACTTGCATATGACTTTGAATATTATAAGGAGCAAAACTTAAGTGGTGTGTTGCTGAAGCGTCGGGAATGGTTAAATAATTGTTTGCATCTGTGTTATAAGATTGCTCAGACAAAGTATGCCCTGGGTTTGGATGTATATCACCTGAGTGTAATAAAACTTAAGAGATCCAACAGCATGTTACAACAAACAGGCCACATGTTAAAACAGTTTTGAAAAAGAGAATGTCAGTATGTATGTTTTTTATCAGGACGCTTTTACAAGGGTGTTCAATACTTCGTGATATGCTCATTGACTGGTATACATTACTTTGTAATGAAAAGAGACTGATAACACTTAGCAATAATTAGCATGCATATAATACGTGTATGAGAAGTGGACAAATAGCTGGCAATCTATATGCAATCATGACAGCGTGTTTTGGTCTCTGTTTAATGTACAACATAATGATATGATCCTATGAAGACGAGGTGAGCCAGAAGCGCTGACATGAAACGTTTGTTGCTTTTGATCGTACGGACATATTGCGACGAGGCTGATGTTAACATTTGATTACGTCGTTTGCTACAGAATTTCTTCAAATAGGAAGTTGAGATAAGTGAGAGATTAGTAAATAGAAAGGCAAAGAGGACGATGAAAAGGGGGATAAAATGTAAGTTAACATATTCATGATATGTGAGGTTATGTTGGGTGTATAAACGATAACATGAAACAAAAACCTAGAATAAGCAGTTAAACAGTACAATTATAAATAATATACTATTGAAAAAATACAGTGGATAGTATATGCAAATGATGGTAGTAAGCATCTGTGTAACGATGATAATTTACGTAAACGTACACAAGTAAATATATAAAATACGTGTAAGCATTTATCGAATTGCAGGAAGATATTAATGAAGAAAACAGCAATATTAACTGATATACAGTGTAGCAGAAACTAAAGTGACGTCTGCTCAAACGAACACACTTATATACAGAAAGAATGTGTAACATTTAACGAGTTGTAGCCATAAAAGTATGAACAAACACAGCAATATAACGTGTAGTAGGTGTGTGGGTGGGGGCACATCATTCAATCAAAGCCGTGGCGGTTTAATTGTATTTATTGACGCTGCCCAATATAGCCATGACGGAAAAGACCTACACAAAACAATGACAATATTTTACAAACAGATCAATACAAACGATACTACNACACACACACACACACACACACACACATACAGTACAAGCAGTAAGTTCAGTATACCTTTAGACACTGTGTATTAATATGAAACAAATACTCGATAGGTTATTTTGCGCCTTTTTAAATGTGTTCATATTTCTTACGAAATCGCATATATACTCGTGTAGTGATGTGAAAATTAGTAGATTTGGTTATTAAAATGTTAATGTGTGTCGTTTCAAAATATTTATTTAAATCATTTTTGTTTGAATACATTATGAAGAAGTGAAACTCCAGAAGCTGAGCAGTATTGCATTTCTATCATGCCTTTATACAACTTATAAATAATAGAAAGATCGTGTGTATGTTTGTAAACAAATATTTGCATTTCATGTGCACCATACAAAAAAACATTTAAATGTCGATGTGTGCCCTTTGTGTGTTTACATATATAATCTTGCTAATGCGTTCATTTTCATACATACATTCATTACAAAAGGTAACATTCAGAACCGTACTGTATTCTACCACATAATATATTATTGGAAGAACACAAACATGATCAAGTGTATTGAGCTCTTACAGACTGACAATGAAAAAAGGGTACGAAATCTATCAATTTTTGTTTTTAAAGCTTTTAAATTTAGAGCTGATTTATATTATTAATAGTTTCTCTCCATTTATTAAACAAAACTTTATATAAAAAAAAAGTATAATACAATAAAGTGTATACAAATTTGTTGTATATAATTTTGATCTAGGTTGTTTTTTTAAATTATGTACGCCATTGACCATCTGTGAATATATTGTGTTGTAATATGTGTGTACTCATGGGCTTTAAGCCTAATGTATGTTGAAATTAACTAAACTAAAACACAAACTATATCACTTCAATACATAGCACGAACAGCATCTTACGAACAGAACGCACTTGAAAACTAAAACTTCTTTACAATTACTATTGCACTTTATACAGATAAATCTTTAAATGCGTGTTACAATGTGTACATATGAATGTGCCTTAACTGCCAATATGTCAATAATTAAAAAAAAACTTCATGTTATAGTTTTCGAATCAACAACTTTAGAACCGAAATGTACTTAATACGTTATTTGTTTCCTCAACTGATCAGTCGTTTGAGTTTTATTGCAATAGGTTTCACCAGAATTATGATCAATTTGTTAACTAATTTATTATTTAATTGAGAGCATGTCGGCGTTTGCGCAAAAAAAACAACAGAGAACAACATATTCCAATATCGATGGAAGAAGCATTTAAGTTACGCATTCAGTGCAAACGCCATCTTGTGACATTTTGTTTGTTTTAGACATATTCTAATTTGAACTGGCACACGAAGCAAATGGTAATGTTTTGCCACAGCGAACTGCACGGAACATCATAAAAAAGATACATATCTTTTTTCATGCGAAAAATACACTCCTCTGCATCTCCTCCGTTCGGTTCCCCAGATTTCCACCATGTTGCCGTGTGACATCCTGCAGTGACTGTGTCATTATAAGTTTTTTTGTTCAGTTGTATTTCGTGTACTTGGTCGTCGTATGACATGGATTTAAATCTGTCAGTTTCATTTCCTATTCCATAAATTTGTTCAAAGCAATTTTTGAGAAGGTCTTTATTCTTCATATCGGTCTTGGTATAGCTGGTAAGAATCGCGTCGAATGAAAACTTCTTTTCCACTTCTTTTGCCATATCAATCCATACCCAGTAAAGGGAACCGGCCTGTCGTTGACATGTTTCTTTCGCGACTAAAATAAATGTATAAAAGTTACATTACTTAATATATATATATAAGTATCATCATATTAATGTACTGATGGTATTTGTACTGGTGTTACCTTTAAAATTATCTATTTCATAAGAATTACTTCTAAATTTGGTGATTTATCTCAAACGACAAGCAAATTTAATAAATGAAAGTTGAATATTTCTCTCAATAAAGTAAATGTATTTCGAACATGCATGGATGACATGTTAAATTAAACTGCACCAACTAATGCATGTTAGCTGGAGTGACGGGACTTGTCATACATGTTTACCGCGATACCAACTAACAATTCGAAAACAAAACTGAAGATATTTAAATATTTGGTATTTCTACTTCATTATTCCGTAACAATATTTCATGTGTGGACTTGATTGAAATTTTGAAATAAAATTCTCAGCAATGAAATGGGGCACTTTTCATGGATTATATATCAAACAATGAAACCCCAGAAACTATATCAGTAGAGAAATTCGTGTTCTTATTCACTACTTTTATAACAGAACACCAGCTTTAGACATACAATGATTAGTTCTAGTTCTGTTTATTTGTGATATAGGCCTCCGGCCCCTGACGCATATATATTACAATCCATGCAAGACAATGGTGTGTGCACAATTGGTTGGCATAACATGTAAGCATATTATCAAGTGGTAAACAATGCTTAACAATAGCAGGCTTAAAACATTGTACAATATTTGCATGTAGTAGAACAAAACTGTTATATTAACATTAATCAGATATACACGCACGCATACATGTATATATATACAGTCTACTCTCGTTATCTCGACATCGCATATCTCGATGTTCTCGATATGTCGAGGTAATGTTTATACATTTAAAACATAAGTACACTATTACAATTATACAAAACAGAGCTAAGTCCTATGGTAACCCACATAACTAGGTTATATCATAGCTCAAGAATTAATGATCGCGTTTCAAGTGGGTCAACAATGTAAAAAGCAGTTTGTTTTATTGTCTCTTCATTTTTACCTGACAACATTATAATCAATTTGTGTATACTTGGGTTTATAAACAAAATACGTTGTATATATGTTTTTCGTATGTCATGCAATACAGGGCACTTAAATGGGAAATGTAATTCCTTTTCTATTTCACCAGTATCGCAAATTGGGAAAAAAAACGTTGTTCTCTAGATATACCGCGATATCTGCCAGTTTCAATTTATATCTCTAATGATTAAAACTGGTATCACCGCCTTTGGACGGTCATTGAATCGCATGTGTGCATGTTTTTATTGATACAGGACAAGAACTCGAAAGCCAAATCGATCGCAACAGTGAAAATTCACATGAAAAAAAAAATACGTTAGTACATTATTTTGTTCAGCTGCATGGAATTCTTCCTGCAACTTACAAATGTGGCGAACCGAAAATATTTCGATTAATAAATAACACATGGCTGAATTAAATGATTTAATTTAAACTTAGAGTACTTCACGTTACACGATTGGTACGCATTTAAATTACACCGAATGATGTAAGCCAGTTAGTGAGAAATGGTTGTGGACTTACATTAAATGCGACTAAATTAATAACAATTCAGGACAAACGATCTTAGACATTTGCATTATCCACGGTAAAACTCGATATACAGCAAAGCTCGTGTATATAATGTATGTTGGTATATGTTAAGTTTAAGGTACACGGACTTTTCCCATACTGGTCAGGTATTCCAAAATAAAGAAACGGAAAAATGCTTGATTGACTTTCAGACTGACTAAGTCACTTCAATATTCACTCCTTCCTTCATCGACAAGTGTGACAATATCATATTTTATTAATTAAAATATGTAACAGCCTACTGCAACACAACCTTTACAAAAAAGCCTAAATAGGATAGGAAAGCGCTGAATAGAGGGACAAGTGTCATACAAATTCATAATGGACATAATGAAGTCTTTATCTACATTGTGGGTGCAACATAATACCAAGCTAATAGTTGAATTTCAAACCTACATAATGTTGAAAATACACATATCTAATACGTAGGAACAATCAAAGCTTACACTTGTATGTACCAATATAAATTTCATTCGGATAATTATAGTTAATATTAAATATACTATGTGTGATTTTAATGACTTTAAATTTTTAAACGTGCACTCATTGTTCCTCACGATTTGTGGGCAAATTCAAGAGCCTACGTCTGTTAGAAATAACTATACACAGCAGCAAATATATTGCGCTTTTTTAATTCTACTTGCCTGTATTGGAGGTAATGTTTCTTGTTGCATACGCGCGATACAAGACTTTAGTAGCATTCTTTTCAAAATACACTTGTCCCTCCCCATAGCATGGTAGATGACCGAACGGCAAATGTGCCCAACTGCCGGACGAGTTACACGTTAATTGGAACGTTGTTGTTTGGCTCCTGTAATCGGGCTTGCATCTGAAATGAGCCTCTCTGTCTATTGGACTCCAATCTTTGACCAGATCGGCTGTTCTGTATGTGGTCTTAGGTGGCTGGCACATCTTCAGACAATTGAAGTCTATAAATGACCAGCTTCCGTTTGTCAGACAATCTATTGCCGGATTTCCGTTTCCCATGAAGCCGATCATACATTTATATCGGTTCCTCGTACCGACGGCACGAGTATTGGATAGAAGCTGGGCATTTGTTATAGCAGGCGGCGCTGGACACTCCGTAATCACGCACGGCTCATCTGACTTCTGGTACTTTGGATTGGCGCAGGTTTCATGTTTCTCACATTTCTTGTCTGCGCAAGACCCGTTCTGATCCCTGTCGTCATTGCCTACGGTAGAATACACACACATTGGACCTTCAAACTGCAGGAAACATTGTCCATACGGTAATCATCGTTTTCATGCGGAAAAAAAACACTCCTCCTTCCCCAGATTTCCATAATTCTGCCGTTTTACAACCTTCAATGTGTCATTATATGTGTCGTGTTCTGAGAAAACTGGGCATAATGTTTGTGCGTAAAGTGTCGTCCCAGATTAGCCTGTGCAGTCCGCACAGGCTAATCAGGGACGACACTTTCCCCTTTATGACATTTTTCGTTTAAATGAAGTCTCTTCTTAGCAAAAATCCAATTATTCGGAAAGTGTCGTCCCTGATTAGCCTGTACGCACATGCATTATGCCCAGTTAAAATATGTGTTCGTGTTCCTCTGTATTTCGCGTACCTGGTAGTTGTGGATCATGGATCATGGATTCCAATGTGTCTATGTGACTGCCATTGCGACAGATGATTTAAAAGCATTTGTTCAGAGGGTCGTACGACTGCATACCGGTCATGGTAAGGCCAGTAAGAATCGCATCGAATGAACGCTCTTTTCCACTCTATTGTCGTGGTTTTATCTTGCAATCAATATTGTTCAAAAAGGCTTCATTGTTCCCAGTGTGAAGCATTTTTCGGTCTGTTTGCTTTAGTATTAGTGTTTTGAATAAGCTTTTTGCCGAGGCACTCTGGTCACATCCGCCACGTCCAAAAGCGGCCATTATTAATATGTAAAATGTCAGACTTTTCCGAAATTCCGAAACAAAATTCGAAGTAATTAAATAGGACAGCTATCATGTTTCATTATACAGGACAAGAAAATATATCGTGAAAAAAATCGATTGATCCCAACGGGGAATATTCACATGAATTAACAAAAGAGGTTGTTACATGATTTATCTAAGTGGAAATTCACCAGGTAATTACAAATGGCGGCGAACCGAAAATGATATATAGTGATATGAATAAATGACGCTAGGCTGATCCAAATGATTCAATTTTAACTTGTACTTCACTTCACATGTTTGGTACTCATTAAAATCTCAGTGAAATAATTCAGCCAGTAAATGGGAAATTGCGGTGAGCGAAACTATATAACAATACAGCACAAACTATGTTGTGGAATATGGCTGATCCACGGTATTACTCGATCCGTGGCACAGAATACGTACAGATGTGTGTGCATATATTAAGTTTAAGGTACACGAAATTCATTCAACTGGTCAGGTATTGACACAATGAAACGGAAAAAGTATGAATAACTTTCAAATTTGATAACAATTAACTCATTTATTAAAGGGTTCACCATATAGTCACATACATTAACCCATTTATGCCTAGCGTCTAGAAAAAAGGCAATGGCAAACAGCGTAGACCCAGATGAGACGCANAAACTGGGCATAATGCATGTGCGTAAAGTGTCATCCCAGATAAGCCTGTGCAGTCCGCATAGGCTAATCAGGGATGACATTTTCCGCCTAAATTGGATATTTGCTAAGAAGAGACTTCGTTTAAACGAAAAATGTCATAAAAGCGGAAAGTGTCGTCCCTGATAAGCCTGTGCGGACTGCACAGGCTAATCTGGGACGACACTTCACGCACATGCATTATGCCCAGTTTTCTCAGAAAATGACGCATTTGTGCTGCGTTCGATCATGCTCGCTATTTCATTCACAAATTTCATATTACGAAAGTTACATAAAGATGTTGAAGATTTCTGTCATTGAACATCATATTTAAAGTGGGAAAAACTTTTGTTAGCAAATTAACGGTTTTTGGCCTTATTCGTTTGGTCTGTGGACTGCGACTGATACTTCACTCAGACAGCTTTCAAAAACGCACTTTATACTAGACAAACGTGCAAATTGAAGTGTATGAATTTAAAGCAATTTCCTGGAACAATTTCCGGTTTCAACTAAGTTAATGTCACTCTAAAAGCATCTAATTCCATGTTTTATTCATGTGCTCATATTTTGCCATTCGTGTGGCAAAAGTTTTAATTAAGTGCGGCGGCATATGAAATATATGTAAAGTACGATTGAAACAAAAATAATATAATCTGAACTATCCTCAGTTTCGATGAATAATTTATAAATTATAAATAATTCATGTATTGGTTATCAATCTTAAGTTGCCAGTAGTAACCGTGATCTGTATAAAACCCAAAAGCCACGACTACGTATTGTTAGTATCAGTCAAGTTACGGAGAAATACGGCGAAATGGATGTAGTTAACGCAATTATGCATTTGATCGCCATCTATGATATCAGTCTTCGTGTATTCAACAACGGGCATGTTCTCGCAGAGAGTTCTTTGCTCCGGTCGTGCCAAAACACACAGGTCTCTATTCTACGGGAAATTATCGGGGACAGCTACGAGGATTGTCTGGACGAGTGTCGACGTAGACCAAGCTGTACGGCTGTGAGGTACCACCATCAGATGAAATATTGCTCCTTGCTGGACGGGCAGACGGACTTTCAATCCATGGACACATCTGGTCCACTGTGCGTGTATTCTACCGTAGGAAATGACGACAGGGATCAGCACGGGTCTTGCGCAGACAATTCAAAGTACCAGAAGTCAGATGAGTCGTGCGTGATTACGGAGTGTCCAGCGCCTGTTGCTATAGAGAATGCCCAGCTTCTTTCCAATACTCGTGCCGTCGGCACCAGGAACCGATATAAATGCATATTCGGCTTCATGGGCAACGGAAATCCGGCTATAGATTGCCTGACAAACGGAAGCTGGTCATTTACAGACTTCCATTGTCTGAAGATGTGCCAGCCACCAACGACCACATACAGAACAGCTGATCTGGTCAAAGAGTGGATGCAACCCGACAGGGTGGCTCATTTCAGATGCAAACCCAATTACAGTGCCCATATACAAACATTCCAATTAACGTGCAACAAGTCCGGTAGTTGGGCATATGAACAGTATGGTCATCTACCATGCTATGGGGATGGGCAATTGTTTTTCGAGCAGGACGGCAACATAACTTTGTATCGTCCATATGCAGCAGGAACCGTGACCTCAGCCGAAGGCAAGTACATGTAAAGATAGTCAACAACTTATTGTGTCAATTTATCTAGTTATTTACACCGTAAACATTGTACAGACTTTTGTTTTCAGGTGTTAGATTTCGAAAAATACACTTATTATCGGGTGAACTCTGACCTAGATATATTGCGATAATTTTATGTAGCGGGAATACAGAATGCCAATAGAATTAAGCAAGTTTTCAAGTAATCGGAGGGGGGCTTCAAACAACGGTTTAATGTATTAATGAACGAACATTATTAATATATGCTCTTATTAGAAGTATACATTATTCACAGAAACAAGTAACTTTTTTCACCAGGCTACTCTGTCAAAGTAATTTCTATGCTGCAATTCACGGGTTGGGACGTAGGAAACACTAAGTATTATCAAAGCGTCACCTCTGCTTAATACTTAAATGTTAATGCTTTATAGAAAAAAATATAAATCACAATTATAATTTACCACGTGCTTTATACGGTTTCGCCCATGCTGGTGCAGCTTAAGTTTGACATACTTCATATTTATAATTCCTCGAAATGTATATCTATTCATGCCATTTAATGCATCTAGCATGATTATATAAGTTCAATATGAATGTTGTGTATACTATTTATCATAACTAAATATAAATTTCTTTGATTGGTATAAAATAACGTTTATATATTCTTGCTATAATTCGCTCTTGTATTTCTTTTTAATTTGACAATCCATAAATCTATTTGCCGTCCTGCTTGTTAAAGGTTATTTTCACTGAAGAACATATAGGGTGGTATGCGATCTCAAATTCGGTAGAAATATCATGATGGACTTTATCACAAATTATGGGTCATTGTGTCCAAACAAGCTGGTGTTTCATTTTAATAGCGAAAATCGGGGATCCGATCTGTATCCTATAGTTGTATATTTACATGACTTCAACATTTATTTCATCGCCAATTTTTGTTTAAGATAATTCTTATTCTGATTCCATTTCCGAAAACACGAGAGGGTTAAGTGGAATAGGTTTACCGAACCTCAAAACTTACTATACACCAACATAATGCATGTCGAGTTTCACTTGAATCATTCAACCGTTTCCAGAGCTTTTGGGCCTACCAGTTATAATATATAATTTGGAAGCATTTTAGATCTAACTGTCACCATTTCTCTCTGACCGACTGTTTAATTCGCAAAATTAAAAATTAAATGTATGCATTTATGTGTGAGGATGGGCGCCAGGTTTTAATGAGACAATTTTCCCCAGCGTTATTTTTTCAATGAAATATGCATGTTCATCGGTTCGTCGCCATATGTAATAATCAAATTTGAACAGAACAGAACATAACTTTATTCGTTTTCACATGTTACAAAACAATGACATTTTGTAATAACATGTGAGCTTATGTATAAGAGAATTACACAGATATCAAACAAACAGTATTATATACGATAAATCATAGTAGATCAATTGGGAAAGTGGTTGTTATGAGAAAATTGTCCAGTAGAGGGTCAGTAACTTAATGGTTATCTAAACAATGTATTGTCTACAAAGAAAAGAAAATTTGTGTTTTGAACTCGTAGGTATTAAATAATTAATAGTTAAGTACGTATGTGAATTCGCTCTAATTACAAAATAATGATTAATGATTACCAACAACATCATTAGTTATAATAGTACTTCTAGCAAAAGTAACACCAACAACATCATTAAATTGTTAACAGTTAGTTAGTGGTGAAATATTTATGTGGATGCGCTCCATATTAAAACGTATGATTAATGATTTACAACAACAGCGTTAATTATAAAAATACTTTTGATAATAGTAACAACAACAACAACGATGCTAATGATGATAATAAATACAATTCCAGGAAACTTAACAAATAATGTATAAACACAGTATGTTAATTCGCGTGAAGTTTCACAGTTGGGATCAATAGATTTCTAGTGAATTAGTGTCCTTCAATCAATAAAACCTTAACATTAATCTTCCTACGATAATATGACAGTTTGTTATACAATTTTAATGAATATTCAATATTGTTACGGAATAAATGATTAGGAAAAGAATTTTTTAAGAGTTTGTAGATGATTTTTGATTAAAATATCTTCGGTTCTGCTAATAGTATTCAATTAAAATGTATTGCTTGTTACGCGGTAAATATGTTAGAAAAGTCGCTTTTCTTGAGCTGCGCACGCGGTAGCTACAACGTGCGCACGCGGTAGCTTTAACGTGCGCACGCGGTAGCTATGGCTTGCGCACTCGGTAGCTATAACGTGCGCACGCGGTAGCTATGGCGTGCGCACGCGGTAGCTATGACGTGGGCACGCGGTAGCTATGACATGCGCACTCGGTAGCTATAACGTGCGCACACGGTAGCTATGACGTGGGCACGCGGTAGCTATGACGTGCGCACGCGATAACTATCACGTGCGCACGCGGTAGCAGACCGGTGAGTATCAAGTCAGTCATAATAGAAACCAATGAACCAATTTTCTCAGTGCAGTCGTAGCAAAATGATTGACATTTCGACAAGTTTTATTTTCCAATAACTGCGTGCGCACGTCATAACTATCGCGTGCGCACGCCATAGCTACCGCGTGCGCACGTTAAAGCTACCGCGTGCGCACGTTATAGCTATCTTGAACGCGCGTCATAGCTATCGCGTGCGTACGTAATAGCTTTCGACTGCGCACTAGATATTTATTACTATCAGAATTTCCATCGCGTGCGGACGTAAAAGGCATCGCTTGCCCACGTTATAGCTATCGCGTGCGCACTTCATAGCTATCGCGCGCGTAAGTATATAACTTTATTTCCTCCAAATACATGAAGAGCTGAACAAATAAACCGACAAAATTTACAAAAGTTTACAAAAAGCATAAGCATAATATGTATACATTGTACAATAGTTTACACGTCTTTATGCATGAATACAGTTAACATTGACATTATAAACAGAGTAAGCTTATATAAAAATAAGTTTGAAAAACATGTATTATTTTTAGGCGCAGCCACCGTAAGTAACTGATACCAAACGAAAATATATATGAGACAGTTAGAACTAGTTCCTGTATCATCAGAACATACAAATATTTATTTTTTTAATTTTAGGAGCGAAAGAAATGTGTCAAACACAGGCCGGTTACCTTGGCTGGGTATGGTCAGAGGTGGCAAATCTAACCAAATTCGATGAGATTCTTATCAGCCAAACCAAGACCGCTATGAAAACCTACCTTTTCGAAAACTGCTTTAAAATGATCGACGCCAACAGTCAAAACAGAGACGAGATTCAATATATGCCCTACAAAAACCAGGTACGCAAAATCCAAGACAACTGGAACACATATAAGGATACTGAAGGTTGTCTAACGACAGGATACTGGGCAACTGGGGAACCGAATGGAGGAGATGAAGAGGATTGCATTGTCGTTAAGAAAATAGATGAGTACATGAAACTGTACGATGGACCGTGCAATTGGGATAGAAATAGTAATGGAATAAGCTTCGTGTGCAGTTTCAAACTAGAATATGTTTAATCTCTTTTAAACATTCTTATGTCACGTGTATTTTGTTCTGCTTTTTATTAAATGTAAACCGGTGTTTTCTGCGCAAACGATGTTATTTAATAATTGATGATTAGATATTGGTAATTTTTCTGGCGAAGCAAAAAACATACAGGCACCAATTAGTAAACACAGATGTAAGCGAAAGAAGTTTTGCCCTTTGCAAGTATAAATTAAGCTTTTTTGGTAATATTCGCGTGTTCCAGCCAATTAAACCCATTACAAATTGTCTATCGATTCGAGTTAAACGTCTAATTTCTTAGACAAACACAAAATATAAACAGTGCATTTCGCGGATGATTTCGGTTCTTCGGTTGTTGATTAGAAAAACTGTTCAGGCGCAATTTTAATATCCTTATTTCTTTGAAGACATTTATTCCTCATACGTTGCAATTCATTTTTGTTATACATTCACCGATTTTGAACAGATCGTCCTGTAATAATTGCATATAGTTTTACAAGTTTCGTCATGTGCTATGATGATTTTTGCGATTAATTATTATATTTCCGGTCTGTTGTGTATAACAGTTGTGTTTTTTTTATGTACACGCACCAAATATCGTTGTTTCATCTTTTATTTGTATAAAGGCTCTTCCTTTTAGTATTGCTGTTGTTGTTTTTGTTATTATTTTAATTATTATTATACTTATTCATATTATTATAATTATTCATATTATTATTCATATCATTATTCATATTATTATTATTATTATTATTATTATTATTATTATTATTATTATTATTATTATTATTATTATTATTATTTTATTATTATTTTTATTATTATTAGTAGTAGTAGTAGTAGTAGAAGTAGTAGTATTAGTATTAGTATTATTATGGATATTACAAGCGGGAAGTGTATAGTACAAGGACCATAACTATTACTTCAGAATTTACAGAGTTATTACCTTTTAGTAAATTTTCCTTTGCGGAGCAAAACTCCATTAGTATGACCTGTATTTAAGTAAAACTTTGTACATTGATAGAAATCGTTGTGGGCATGAGCAAAGTAAAAGAACCACAACTCTCTTGTCAGTAACTTGGAGTTATTGTCATCCGCTTTTTTTCTTGGGGGATATTCCTGTTCCTTTTTTGAGCAAAGTATAACGACAGATGAGTTAAAACGGGTTTAAATGAAACTTCATATAATGAATGATGGATACAGGTGTGAGGNAATGTACACAGTTATTGCCCTTCAGTCAATTTTCTTGTGCGACGCATGACTCCCTTGGTATTGACGGTATTTAAAACAAATGTGTCGTTTTCTGAGAAAACTGGGCATAATGCTTGTGCGTAAATTGTCATCCCAGATTAGCCTGTTCAGTCCGCACTGGCTAATCAGGGACGAAAATTTCCGCCTAAATTGGATATTTGCTTACAAGAGACTTCATTTAAACGAAAAACGTCATAAAAGCGGAAATTTTCGTCCCTGATTAGCCTGTGCGGACTGCACAGGCTAATCTTGGATGACAATTTACGCACAATCATTATGGCCAATTTTTTTCAGAACACGACACAAATTGGTACATTGAGGAAACTGAGATTAAGTGCAGATAACAGGAACCAGAACGCTTTAGTATTTGTTTGCACTTTGCTTATTGTTTGTATAGTTCGTTTCTTGTGTGGAGCATAACACGATTGATTATTGAAGATATTCATTCACACACAGATACACATATTAAACATTATATCGTCGAAAAATAGTTCCAGCATTGGTTTTGTAATGAATTATGAGTGAAGTGTTTTAGATTGACCGTTCTAATATTACACTAGCTTTGATAAGGTTAATGTTTAGCACTCCTAGATGGATCTGGTCGACGATATTAAGCTTATTTTGGTTATATACTTGTAATATTATCTCACGACTTTAGACGTTCATCAAAAGTTTCACGAAATAAGCGTCCAATATTGCATAACATAGTTAAATGTTTTATCATACCACCACATTGATATCTGCTTGATATCCTGTTGCCTGATATCTTTTTTTATATCACGGTCAACAGGAAGTTCATATATCAGTCATGTGTGGAGGCTACTAAGACTTAATTACAATGTTTTGTTTTATTGTAAAAAATAATCAGATTCATCAAAACAAACAATTTGATATCAAGATGTATTACATTTTATCCACAGAAAGCAACACAAACAGCAAAAAACGTATTTTCCAAATATTTAAAATGAATGTGTAAATGCTGATGACGTCATGTTCGACAGGAAGTTGTTAAATCAGTCGATGTTTGGATGTAAGTCATTCTACTCGGAATGAACTATAAAGTCATCATGTTAAGTAAAATAAAATCAGATTCAAAAAAACAAACACGTTGATACCAGGATGTATTATATTTTAGACACAAAAAGCAAACAAAACAGCGAAAAACATATTTTACAAATATTAAGCGCAAGTGCTCATGACGTCATTAGTAACAAGTCAAACGTCAACGATGATATTCATTCCCGCTAAAAATGCAGCGTCGTAGCGATTTTGTTTTAATTATTTCGTTTAAAATGGGGACTTAGAGAGAGGTATGATAAACAGAAAAACAGGTTACTGCCTGATCGTTTTGTAATATATCAGGCTCGGCACGAATAAAATAACGGCTCGGCAAAGCCTCGCCGTTATTTTATTCTAAGCCTCGCCTGATATATTACAAAACGATCAGGCAGTAACCTGTTATTCTCTATGTATTGTATATATTGTAATTTATTGTATTGTGTATAATTATAAATTAAAACAATACAGGATTTTAACGATATATTCTCTCCTGTAGATGCTTCTGGAATTTCATTATTTCTATATTCATTCTTTTACACTACAAAGGATAAATGCTTATGATAACATTGTATATTAGTATTTTTTACTGTTTGTTCCTGCTATAATTTGCACTTGTTATATGTGTTGTGTGTGTGTGTTTTATACTACAAATGCATAATTTTAGTGCGGACACGAATTTGTCATTTTCCTTTCTGTGCATAATATTATTTTTAACACATGTTTATTATTAGACCCCATTTCCAATGGTCACCACATAGGAGTATTTTAATCCTTTGCATGCTGGGAAATTTGTCGTCTGCTAAAATGTCGTCTGCTGAATTTCTAAAATTAGCATTTTCTTAACTTTTTTTCAAAGAATACTATCAGAATAGCAAACAGTTTGGATCCTGATGAGACGCCACGTTCTGTGGCGTCTCATCTGGATCCAAACTGTTTGCAAAGACCTTCTTAATCCGGTTCCAGCACTCAAAGGGTTAAGTTTGGTCCATGGCTGCAATATATAATATGAAACGTAACACATGTACAGATAAAGGGCAATTCGATGTAAAGCAAAATCTATCATTTAGAGGGGTTTCCACCGGGATCGTTTGCCATACTCCAATGGCCTTTCTCATTATTTGTAAATGCATTTGAAAAAAAAACGCTTGTGCTACTGGATATTTTGTCGCGCATCTTTAATTGCAAATCATACCATATAACAAATAGCGACTGACAAATCGTGTTAAAGCAAACAATGCGGTTTATACTGAATTATTAATACCAATATTTATCAAGTCCATAATTACCGGTGGTAATAATATCTTGAACGAGGATCCGTAGCCTATTCAAATACCATATTCCGCACGAAACCAAATCCAAATCATTGATCGAAATAGCTGCGAATGCATCGATGGCATATCCAGTAAAATACCGCTGACTTTGCAATAACAATCAAATCGAAGACAGACATCGCGACCAAAATTATATCATACGGTAAGTCGTTCTGATTCTTGACTTACGTGTGAGGACGTATAACTTCGTTCAAGAAAGTCAAATTCGGAGTGCCCGATTAAAATATTTGCGCCGGATCATGACCAAAAAAGCTCAAACTCTCAGATAAGATCAAAATTTCGTTGACAATTACGGTGAGGTTTGAAGAATCAAACACATTATAATAAGCGTAAATTCGAGCCAGGGAAAGCCGGGCCGTGGCTGATATGCTTTAAGGCGTAGTTAATACCTTGTCCAATTATTTGTTACAAATAATTACACATGTTATTGCTCGCGGAATATCTCAAACGCATTTTTATTATTCATTTTCTACTCTTGGATTTCAATGGTATTTGGAAAAAAAGATTGGACTATGGGAAATATTGTTGTTAAGAGGACTTGTTCACAGTTTGGCAAAATGACGATTAAAAAAGTCATATATTCAAGACAGAATGTCAACATGATTTTAAAACATGCGAAATAATACTCCTGACATAAAAACATGTAAAAGATATGGCTTCATTAATGGAAATTCAGAATTCGAAATCGATAAAGTAATAAAGCGTTTGCAACGCATGACCTCGACAATTTTGAAAATACGTGTATAACTAATATAGCGATTATAATGTGCCCTTTTATACACACGCATGAGTTGCGCAGTGATGGCGCGCTCGCTCTTGCTTCCAGATGTCCCGGGTTCCCATAGAAGAAAATATTTGTCATCAATTGTTTTTCGTGCAATTGTCATAAGTTAGACTAAGCAAAACAATATTCATTTGTTCGTTAACATATTTAATGAGATTTTTTCTAAAAAATATGACAATATGTGAACATTTAACTACAAAAAAAATAAAACATATCGAATAGCTTATGAAACATTGTCATCTGTTACCGCAAACAATGCGGTTTGTATTGAATATTTATATTGAACTGTTCGATTACTTTAAACGACGATCCACAGTCTATTTGAATATGATATTTCTAGACAAATCATTTATGAAAATGACAGTAAATACATTGACGGAATTTTAGATAACAAAACAACAATACAACTTTATGGCTAAAACTATTTGCTGTTGTACGTGTATGTTGTTGTTATGTTGTTTTGAGCGTGTTATTTTATTCAAATAAACGTTTTCAAATTCAAAGTGCCATGCGTTTACTATAATAATTTCGCGTGTATAGAGCTTAATGTCAGCTACATCACACAATTTACACAACGAAATAAACACGGAAAATAAAAACATATTTCTTAACAGTTTTTCTCGGAATAGTCTAGACCTCAACCCCAAATCTGAGGTAGTACACCCCCGAGTGCTGGCCTCACGGTATTGTCACTGTGTAACGGTAGCGGATCGAGATCTAGCGGTCACGCGTTAGCTTCAAAATCCACGATTAGCAGGTTCGATTACCAACTACTCGTTACCAACACCAACACGCAACGATTGCAAAATGACAAACTCATTTTCAAATCTCAGGGATGTGATTTCTCCTCCTTTCAGCTGATTTCCTCCCTTTCATTGTCAAACTTATTTTACAAATAGTTATTAACTTTGCTGGATCTATATACAAATGAAGAGTTTAGCTGAACCTCGTAAGGGGGTAGGGCATTTTCCTCCCCTGAGGTGATTCTTAAATCACACCCCTGTTAATGCTTGTAATTATTAATCAAGCAGCGCCGTGCACATGTTTGACCTTTATTGAGACCTTGACCTTTGTCAAAGGGGTGAACAACCTCTTCACATGGAATATTGTTGTTTTTTTTAACTTAAACGACGAATGACTGAAGTTTCAGTCCAGACAAACTGTTATTTCCAACATTGGACGGTTGACCTGTAAGTTACAGTTTGTACCTGACCAATAGCCTCTAATTGTTACCTTGACCTTTGAGGTTGTTACACATGACACGCAGGCTCCACATGGTGATCATTTGCGGTGAATTGTTTTAAAATTACATGATTAGTGGTGGATTTACTGTATGGACAAGCTGTTTATTGACCAAATTTAGCCTTTGAACTTTGAGATAAGGAGACTGACGTCACATTTGACACATCGTCTTATTATGGGGAACATTTGAGGTGGCATGATGAATGCTTAAGTTGCAGTCCGATAAGTTGCTATATGGCCGAATTTTACCTTTCAGCTATTAACATGCGACTTTTGAGGTAGTGAGACAGATGTTAAAACGCGTAATGCATTCACCTCGTGTTGGTCTTTGTGGTAAGTTATTTCAAAGTTTCATGATGAATTACAAGCTTTTTTATGGAAAAATAAACCTTTGGCCTTTAAATGTGACCTTGCCCTTTAAGGGACGCAGGTGTTTCACGCGACATAGTCTTTAAGGGGTCATTTGTGGCAAGGAATTTTAAAGCTGCATGATGTATGAATGAAAATTACTGTCTGGACTGGCTGTTTTATGGCCGACTTTGACATCTTAGTGTGAACTTGACCTTTTAGGAAGGGAGACTTGTGTTACACGCAACACGTCGTCATATGCTGGTGGAAATTTGTGGTTAGTTATTTTAAAATTGCACAAACTATGACATAGGTAAAGTCCGAACAGGGTTGGAAGCAAGGACGCAGACACGCTCGAACATTGTGACTGCTATATCAAACTTTCCACGAGTGTGAACAAACAAGAAATGTGTCCACAGGACACGGAAGCCCCCAACTGTAACTTTGTCACTACATAAAAGTATA
>VMBQ01008102.1:0-35627 GCA_007657795.1 Dreissena rostriformis
TGCCAATATGTAGTGGGTTGTTTGGTGTGTAATGAAAGACCGGTAGTGGGTTTCCACCATTTACAAACACACACACACGCACACACACACGCACACACACTTTAAAAAAGACTGCATCTAGTGAAAACAAATTATAATCAAACAAGATTATTTGAAGAAAAGTATTTTTAAATTTTCATGTGAGCATGTTACAGTCATTTATTATCCAAAATCTGCCTTAAGGCACTTCTAATTACATTGTTCATCAAATAATATTGTATGTCTTAATAAAACCAGGAAAACAATGGCGGAACTATTCGACCATACACACAACATATAATTGCAAATAAAAGGGTCGCAAACCGGCTAATGAGAAACAAATAAGCTATTCTTGAATATCCGATATAAATTGAGGTCTCGTTTATTGGTATAGAACATATTAAATACATGTTGGTAGATGTTACTTGGTAAGAACTTTTTTGTAGATTGTGTTTTTGTAAAATTATTGATAAGTTTTTGTTTTAATTTAGTTTATATTTATCAAATACATAATTCTGTATAGACGGAAATCATCACTGTTTGTATTTTTTTGTGGGAGTTTTTGTTTTGCGTTACATATAAATGATGAAACTTAAAAAATAAAACACAACGTTCAATGCATTCGAAAATATTTGACTGTATAGAAAAATAAAAACTTGAACAGGATTAACAGTAAATTTAAGAGAATCGTCATTTACATAGATATAAAATTGTGAAAAGAAAGAGACAATGTCGATGCATGGCCAGACATAAGTAACTTTTTGGCACTAATATATAAATCAAATATATGACCAATTGTTAAATCAATTGACGTCACGTAAATTACGTCATTATTACATAAAATGGCTCGCATTCAATTTTTTGACGACAAATGCACTTTAACTTGTAAATTCAGTTAAAATCGCGTAATGATTGACTAGAAAACAATACGATATGATCTGAAATTCATCGCAGAAATTATTGACCTCGGGGTCGCCAAACCTAGAATGTTCCATAAACTACAGTTTAAGAATCCTCTATGATACTTTTGAATATGTACCGAGTGTTTTAGTACATTGTTGACACAGCAGCTAAATTTGCGCTAGTTTTTTTTTAATTATCGGCTTTTATTGATAGCATCTTTTGATGTGCTTTCGTAGAAACCAATTCTCTTCATATTCAAACATCAAAACGATCACAAACAATTACTAATTTAAACCTCAATGATGCAAACCTAGATAAATGGCGTTTAGCACGCACTTCTCGCATTTAATATACTGGCGGGTGTTCGTCGAATAATTCGATGTCTTAGGTCTTTGACAAAGAGATTCGTGATACCAATTTACAATTGAAGCCATGAATTCTTTCAACTAAAAACAAATTAACACCTTTCCCCTAAGAAACGTCGGTTTCATGTTTATCTTTCCAATCATAGACGACATTACAATTTCATTGGATCTGTTCACATCGCTGATGATTAAAACACTTTATGATCGTTATGAAAGGTTTAATTATCACTATAAACCACTTCACAATTAAGCTTTAATATGCCTACATGATTGTTGTAATATTGTATTTATTACATGTAAAAAAATATAACTTTAGTAATATCCTGGTATGTCATTGAATTGTGTTGTATTTTCCTGTTCTAATTGCGTTTTATTTTAATGACATGCATCGATTAATAATACAACCTATATGTAAAGAAACTTTCGAGTTGAAACTCTTTTAGATACACGGTCATTTCATCTTCGGCAACGAAATAATATGTGACTTGTGTACAATCGCTCGGAGGGAATATTCAAATGTTCGCCTGCCGGTCCCTTTTCCCTGTGTTATATTACCAAAGCACATATCTATTACGTTATGACTATTGCTTTTAAAATGTGTGTGTAAAGTGGAGGTTCGTTAAATAACCATGAGTATGTTTATTGTTAAATGTGAGACACAATGACAGCACATTTAAATACTTTCTATAAATTTAATTAGCTCTACCAGGCTCTAAAATTATTCCCAATGAAAGATAGTATTACAAACCAATATCCCTCTCACATAAATATACATGTAAACACGAGATCAATGATCGCATTGATAACGAGGTGTGACGTAAACGGTTAAGTGACGTAAACGGTTAAGTGACATAAACGGTTTAGTGACGTAAACGGTTAAGTGACGTAAACGGTTAAGTGACGTTAACGGTTAAGTGACGTAAACGGTTAAGTGACGTAAACGGTTAAGTGACGTAAAACAAATGAAACACACGTTTGATCGTGTAAACATGTTATTCGCTTCTAAATTCACACACGTATATATCTGTTCGTTTAGTACTTTGATAGTCACCTTCACGTATTATCGACGATGATCTGTATAATAATTTCAGTGTATATGTAACATTTCAATGGTTTATTCGATTGTGGTTTCCGTTTTCTTTTTAGGTTGTGACATATACACACATGAGTACCGAGAAAGCAATGCTGGACTGGCTACATCTGTGTGATGCAGTGAATGCCGCGGGTATGCTGAAAGCAGAATTGCCAGGACTTTGCCAAGCTTTTCAGATCAAAACCTTCGTCGTGTTTGAAGGTGTACGAAAATCAACTTTTGAATAAATCGATTTTAAACAGTTCAAAAGAGTCCACGGAATACAATGGATGTTGTCAACATATAGAAGGAACTAAAGATAACTGCTGAAAATCTCACATTGCGATGAGCCATATAAATGACAGGTTTGTGAAAATATTTATTTAGAAAGTTATGTTAGTACTGGATCAGGATAATTCTCGGCTGAAAAAAAAACAAACTAGGACGAGTATTGAACGGTAGTGTCAATATTTATTGTTTACGTATCGCGTGTACATAAATACTGTCTGTTTTGTAAATGTTTTTATTGCATAATACACTAAAGTAAAACAAATATATGCTGTGTGTGGACTACTTTGGCAGTCTGTACGGTATAGATTTCATTGGTATACAGATGTACAAACCTTAGTGTCGTACCGGTATGAGGTTTGACATTACAGGCTTAGAAAAATACATGTATAGTTACACAATCTAAACATAAAGCATTTGTTCAAAGCGAATACATTACTATGGTTATAACTATGATACTATGATTTGCAGCGACCGTCAATGCGATGACTCCTATTTTACTCAGTTATTATATTTAGTGTTTAATATACGGTATTGTTATGTGTGGTACAGTCAATTGTTAACAAAAATGTATTAAACTGTCAAACGTTTGGTCCGAAACATAATGTGTATTGCCAAATGGAGTATTTACATCGTAGTATGAGCAAAGGAAACATTTCCCAACTTGTGACAAACAAGAAAACATTTTTGCAGTTAATAATGCTTCAAAGTTTATTTGTTTCTGATTCATTATTATATTAACAATAAAGCGCATTTAATTCCTTAAAAAACCTTAAACCATACCATTGTACGTGAGTTAGTTTCCTTTAAGTTTTCATAGTTTCTTCACAAATGCTCCCCCGTCTGTTACTGACTTGCAGTAGGGAAATAGGATGCCCAATCGCCCACAATATTTCCGGAAGCTGGAAAAGTTGCATTTGTAAAGCTTATCCAATGTTATCATTTTAAAAGTTCATAAGGTAAAATCATAACATTTTGAAAATTCGTATGATGACATGATTCATTTTCTCTAGAAAAAAAACTGCCTAGACTTAAATGGAAACGGCTTAGTACCAGCAGGAGTAGTGCACATAACTGGAGCTTTCTGCATCTATATTTTTCTAAAAGTAATCTCTCTTTCAATATGTTTGAACAACGCATATTCAAGAATAATTAGTCCAGGGTTATTCTCAGCAAAAACATGTTAAAATGCAATGAAACTTTATTCGCAGCAAATAGCTGCGCACTGACGCAGGACGCTTCATCGAATTATTTCTTAGAAGTACATGATTGGAAGGTTGATAAAATAATTATTTTTATTTTATTTTATTTTTATTAATATACATACTTAAAACATTGTGTTAATTCGAAGATAAAAAACAAGCTACTTGATAGGAGCTTCGTAGTTCCGTGTGGAATCCGTTTCAATATTCAAAGGCCGAGAAAGCGGAATACGTGTATGTGTTATGTATCTTTAATAACCGTAACGTATCGAGCAACATTGGGAATACTCCGTTCTATGTTAAGACAAACACAAGCCACTTATTGAATCGTGTAGGTCATACGAAGTCATCATGATCGTCTGTTCAGAACATGTAATTGTTCTTTCCTTTCATGTAATTCACCGATTACAAATTAAATCGTCGTTTGACAGAGTATTTTGTATTGTTGTTGTTGTTGCGTTATTTTTTTGCATTTTTTTTCCGTAAGCAGGAATATATTAAAGAAAATATTACATAGCTGTGGTATTTCGTTCAGTTGTATCATACCAGTGGATTGTTTGACATCGTTTTCCAACTACTGGCAACAATTGAAACAATAAGTATTCGGAATATGGATTAAGAGTGATGTTATAATTATAAATGGCCTTCAATGATGCTTCCAGAAAACACTTCGGAGGATCATACTATTATATTCACTGCCTTCTTGTTCCGTTTCTGCGCTCGTTCGTTCTCCCGTATGGTCATTTGTATTGTCCGCTGTATTTTTTATTTGTATCAATCGCCATGACTAAAAGGAGAAATGAATTAAACCCGGAGGTTATACTGCTCCATATAGACAGAGTGTGCTCGAGTCAAGATGTATAAAGTCGTTGTCTTGGCTTTTGCGGAGTAATTGTTGACTCAGAAACAAATTATGTGTAACCTTCATATGAGACGCTGGCTCACAATTATTATATTATCTGAGGTGCTATTTTATCATTATTATGCTGTATTAAGTCCATTTCATTTTAATCGCATTGTGTCAAGCTCAAAGAATAGTTACTTGTACACACTACTTTGCACTGCAATCCATGTAGTTTAAGCACGTATCTGCTTATTATATTGGATTTTCAATACATTAGAGGGCGCATTGCGGGTAATCTATGTATTCAAATATTTGTTTAATAACATTGTTTTTACAGGTTTCCAAAGGTATTGAAATTTGACTAATATTAAATAACAAAAGGTCACTAAATCACTAAACAAAGTCCTTGTAATATGATACTGTAATTGGGTACACACTACATTTCTATGGTCAAATTACGCATGTGTTTATCGTGTGTCAAACGTTTGGTCAAATATACTTGTGGTATAATAATCATAATTGCATACACTCATTATGTGTACATCCGAACTTCATCTCAATGCGTATATGCACTTATGATATTGCTGATTAGGCGAATAAATAAACATGTTTGTAATATACAATAACTGAAATACTTGAAACAAAACTCTTAGGATTAAAGCTAAAAACACCTACTTGGATCGGTTAATTCAAAGTAATTAGGGATTAAACAGGTTGATAGTTTTTGGTTTGTAAATTAATATTGTTTAAATGATTTACGTTTTACAATTACATCGATTAAAAACACAAACGCAAGACAATTCAGTGTTTTATTATTAAGGTAAGATAAATGATAAATGACATGAGTGTGCATTGTTTTGTATGCAATAAAGGTCATACTTAGAATAATTTTTGTAAGTTTTGTTGTTGCTTTAGTTGCTTTAGTATTGGATATATCAAACACGACTTTTGTTATCTTTTGATCGTGTCATGATTATCTAAAATTAAAACTTAACAAGCTTATCCAATAATTTGTTTCGCAACTATAAACGTAAGTCAAAAGCACTGAGCTTCAATGAATCTCTTCGAGATTTTGTCAGTGCCCTAAGCGTTTGTCAAAATTATGAAACTGATTTTTATAATACGTAAACACAAATAACGAAAACGAAAGCTTTTTAAATCTTAATTTAAATCTATTTTAATCAGGATGACAAAACACTTAACAAAGTCAAATTATAAAAAAAAAACTTTATTTAAAAAGCATTTTTAATGCGTACGTGTTTGTCAACATACATTTTAGAAGAGATCATATAAAATATACATCGATATAGAAAGAAAGACGATATGCAAATGTTGGTATATGCAATTATTCTGTAAGTGGAAAATAATGTGTGTGTATTTACAATTATACGAAATAGCGATGACGATTGTTTGCATCGTATGATTGGCACGATGACGATGTAAATCAATTAACAATACCAAAGGTCAAGTGTAGAAAAAAAAACAGAACCATTCATCACAAGTAGATATGTAAAACAAAAGTTATCATGTAAGTACAACACACAATATAGTTAATTAAAAACGACGACCACTACACAACGTTTATACACTGACATGCATTTTTTTAAATTATTATTTTCAAATTAAGGATAGTTATATACCTACAAATACATGAAACACTGACTTAACACAGTGTGACGTAATAACCTAATCTTGATAACATTTAAGAAAAACATTGACTTACAAAAATAACAATGTCCTGGTTTGTCCTTATATTTACAAACACAACAACGATTTAATGGTGTGGTCTTATGGTCAATTTATTAATTGATTTATCCAGACAATTTCCCTCAAAGTTACATTGAAAAGACAAGCCCCAGGCCTATTTGTCATTTATAAATACACATTCCTTAGTTAAATGGCTGAATTACGCATTTTTCCTTATATTACATACTAGCGTCTAGTGTTAAATCGGTATATAAACAGTAAATTTTTGCATTTTAAGTAAGTCAGTTCACGTTTGACAAGCGATGATGTAGTTTCACATTTTCTCTTTGTATTGGGCGAAGACCGTTTAGGGTTTCGCTTGTTCTTTGATCATTAGAATAATTACTGGATTTGGAAAGCGCTTGTGTTAAAATTCATGGAGCAAAAGTAAACATCAATGACAACTTTGTCGATGTGTAAGCGTCTTTTTGCAATCGAATAACGCTACGACAGTGATACTTAGATTGAAGAATTATCTTAACATCAGAGCGGGGAAATTGTATATGTGCCGATCAACAGATTCATTGCTTATAAAAGCAAAGTTAAGAAATGTGTTTGTGTAAGTCAGAGTTAATTTACAGGTACGCTCAGCGTCTTCGCGACTGCCATATGTGCGGACCTGCCTCTGTGGACTCCTTGCAGGGAAACAAATATCATTTTGATTCAAATTAGGCCAAATTCACCCCGACTGCCTTATAAATAATTGTTATCCAAACAGACCAGTGCACGGTGGCCAATGCGACCTTAATAAGCATTGGAAGACATTTTTCAAGACGATTCATATGTGGTTGCCCCTCTCTCGAGAGGACGTAGCTACTCCGTCAATGTTGTGCTGATAATTTACAAGGACATCTCCTATCCGCTCATAGCGCGCTGCGGCGCCTTTATTGCCGCTATAGACGTCTATCCAAATGGTTGAGCGTACTGAGTACCGTTGTCCTGTGACACATACATTATCCTCATATGGCCACCCAGCTCGAAGTCCTGGTCTGCATCGCTGCTCCAGGTCTGCAACGTCCATCCTCTACGTTGCCACCTCCGCTGCCCCGCTGCTCACGTCCCTCTTCCGACGATCTAGTGAAAACTAATATCCACCCACGGGTTTGACCATTCCGCTCGGCGATTCTTCTGGAAGTCAGTGAAGTCAGCGGGAGAGGTTCGCGGGATGCGGTACACGCTAGATTCGCAGAACCGGTCGCAGAAGTTTTCCTATCCAACCCTCTTCAGACGATGTAGTAAATACCACTATTCACCTTCAGGCCATCATTTCGCTTGGCGATTCTTCCGATAAGATAATTCTCTGCGGGTAACTCTCGGTTAACGTTCGCAAATGAGCGTCTCCGCGTGCGAACGTGGAAGTCTTCATCTGCGCACGTGAAGAGTGACAACCAATGGAATTACGAGAAGCACTTAATTCAAGGAAGGCGATATAGGCCACTAATTGATGACGTCCGTGGGTGCACATGAGGACTCGCACGTGCGAACCTGAGCGTCTCCACATGCGCATTTAAAGAAATAATTCTGATGTCACCCCATTACATCTTAATTCACTAATTTTGAACGGATGCAAGCCGCTTACAAACGGATCATAGCCGTAACAATAGTGCGCTACCGACTAATACGCGAAACGGCAACGGATCACACCAGAACATAAATATTGCAAAATGCAGGACATGCCGAGCATTCCTTGTGAAAAGGTCAACAAAACCACGTAAGTATGCCAAATTTATATTGTTCACATAAAATTGTTGTATTTCTGGTAATGGTATACGTCAAAGTTCGATATGAAAGTAAACGATTTTATCCGAAGGAACGAAAAAAAGAACCACACCTACCTCACAGTCATGAAATAGCACGAACACTGATTTATTTTATTTGTAGCTTGAGAGAAAAAAGTATAACATTACTACTATACAATGTTGTAAGAATCATTATTTTGTATAATAAAATGAGTTGAAATAATACGAAACTGCAAAAACGTGAGCAACTGGCAATCGCCAAAGTCTGGAAACACGGAACTGGATAAAATACGAAATCAATCAATACTCTTGAAGATTATTATGTGTTCCTCAGCACGTTTACCAAAAATGTGCATATCGTGTGTGCAAACGTTTACTACCGTACTACCTTGCTTGAAGTTGGTGAGCATATGCATATCAGTAGTCAATTCGCATAATGTCACCTGTACATTTACCCTGTATTGTTGAATTCTCCCTCAAAATGGACTTATCAACACAGAGAAACATATTAAAACTTGAACGATTGTTGTCGAGCCCGCTTGCGTGCGTGCGTGCGTGTTTGCGTGCGTGCGAGCTTGTCCGGACTGAACATTTTCATCCACATGTCATTTCAAAATAGCTTACCATAAATAGCCACCCTCATACGACGTCATTTCGCATGGAACACCAATCTCCTTTCCTCAAAAATCAGCGTCACATTAAGAGATCAAATATCAAATTTGGTGATACGACAACTTGTCCGGGATTAAATGGTGTCATTCATCATGCAAATTTTACCACAAAAGACCACAATAAGGAGACGGTGGTCACGTTCAAAATATCAGAAATAATATCTTAATTGAGAGTTAATAAAACAAATTTTGACCCTTCCTGGTAAATTTCTAGTACGGTTCGGTGATACATGTTTACCAAACGCGACGAGTTCGTTTTTTAAAAATAAATAATATACAACTATCAAATTGTTAACTTATTATTAATATTTAAACTATCATTCGATTGTTATAAATATTTTTCGATAAATAAGTCTTTCGACAAGAACACGTGTTCTACTACATCAGATTTTGAAGGAACCAATACATTGGGTAACCTTTTAAGCCAAATTTGTATAACCCTTGTCAGGGTCGGATCAAGACATTTTCAAACGTTTAGACAGATTGCTCGGGGCTGAGGAACAGGAATTACAGGTCCATTCATTTTACAAACATTATAAATGCATTTGACGAACGTGCAACCGTTTATGGGTGGTTATAAATTGTGCATATGCACCCTTAATGTTGTGATGCACTGTGTTTGATCTAAATCAAGAAGTTTTACCAAATCAGAAGCATCGAATATATACTATAACCTTAAAATAATTAAGTCCATTGCTTTCGGCTTTAATCCGGCTTCATGTTGATGCATTCTCAGGAACCAGCATCGGACATATAAAATCCTAGTTTTTCTACAAACTAAACCGTCGTCTTCGAGACAATGACTTCGCAAGAATCACGCTGCCTCAGCTCATAACAAAGAATAACATTGGTTAGATGGACCAATATCTGCATTTTTCTACCTTTTCCACAGGTTTGTTTCATACACTTTTAGACGGTGAAGTTTCCCACTGTGAATCGACGTTTTTGTTACTGGGAACGAGCATCAAATTTACTAAATGAATGATGTAGTTGTTCCGTGGAATATAGTTTTGGCTAAAATGTAAACTTCAAGTACACAATTTGGAAATTTAAAAAAAAACACACAATTACCTCAACACAGTCAATACTATATGATATGATCCTGTGCCATTTCCTGTATTAGACGGCAACGTACTTATGTTTCCGGTACTTTCCGTTTTGGTTAAGCGCCGTGGTTAAAACGGTCGATTAAAATGTATTAAATAGACAATATCCAGTGTTAAACTGTTATGGTAGTAAACTGGGCGGAATCTATTTAGCTAATTATGCCAAGCAGTGGCGTATGCACCAGGGTCGCCAAAAATAATGATACGCTTAGTATATCGATAGAAATAATAACGACTGTGTCAAAAAACGATTGTGAATTGAAAAGAGCATGCATTTAATTCACACTCACGAAGGGTTTCTCAAACTGTTAAGGTTTGTTATGCGTTACCAAGCTATCTTATGATATTGTACCACTGATATTGCATATTTTATGACGTACAATATGCATGTTTAAAGATTTAATATATTGTTTTGACAGGAGCAAAGAAAAACACTCAGCTTGAATATATCATATTATTGTAGTAATATAACTTTACTACAAGGTTACCTATACACATAGGTAGGTTTGGATCCCATCGATCATGGTGCCTTCGACAGGATCCAAACAGATAAAAGTAACAGTAACAGTTATTAACAACTTCTTCTTGAGAGATCCGGATATACACACTGGTTCCCAGCGTTCTTCGCGGCTTAAGTACCAATTGTCCGAAACGGTCCCATGACAGTTTGGTCATTTTACCACATTCCTCCCCACTTTATAGTCCTCCATTGATACCACGGGCTCGATTATACTCAATTTTGGCGGGGGAGGGCGGTCGAAGACTTTATTGTCTCTTTTCCTCTCCCAGTACACGTTTGGAGTGTTCTCATCAGCTTTCGTGAACAGCGCGTTGAATCCCTTGCCTGACATGAACAGATTGGGTCCACACAAAATGGCCAGGGCCAAAGAGCTCATCTTGTTGACCTGCTTGTTGCAAGCGACGATGGTCAGGAAGCGTATCACGTGCTTCAGAAGGGCATAATGTTCATCTGGCAGCCTCTTCAGCAGAGGTTTCAGATGAGTCTAACACGGTTTGGGGTCCTTCGGGTACCTTTCATGTATGGCAAGGAACTGGGCGGTCATCCTGACATGCCCTGAAGAACGCCTTGAGCATACCTGCGATGCCATGAAGTCGCGACACTCGTCCAGGATGGCTTCTCCGCGGGAGTCGAACTGGGCCCTAAGGTTCTCTATCGTGGCATGACTGCTATTCGGCCGGAATATGCCCTCTTGGTTCATTCCATGATGTTGGATATGCAAGCAGGTCTTCTTCACAATGAACGGCACACGGTTTCCTTATTAACGAGTTACGAATGTTCGGGCACCTTGCAGTGCGGGACGGTACTTCCATCTACAATGCCACATGACAATCAGTTCGCAACCGAAACACTCTTTCAAAAGGCACAGACGTTACAGATACTTCTAGTGTTATCTTAGCAATATGTGCCACGCGAAGATATTTGTGCAGGTTTTGTTAAAAGCAGATCTTCTTCACGATGAACGGCACATGGTTAACTTTGGGTGCCCGGCTAACGAAATTAGAAAGTGGGACTCCGAATGTTCGTTTGCCTTGCGGTACGGGACGCTTCATACCCGCATTCACGATCTTCTTGTTTCTTTCCGTCGATGCATCGTATCTCAGTGGCTGTATATTGTATAAATTGTCCGTAACAAGGATGGGTTGGTCACTTTGCCGGGTGGGGATTTTAATTGCTTATCCCAACAACAGCATTCCCGGATCCCATTCGGAACAGCATGAAGTTCTGGGTCCCGACGTACTTCGCGTCTGACATGGCAATCGGTCGGAACGGACTCATACCGGTTTGGTCATTTTATTACATTCCTCCCCATTTTATAGTCCTCCCTCCCTATTGAAAGGCTCTGACCTCATGCCCACACATTACCCTTGTTCATGACCCAGCCCTCTTTTGACCTGATACTCATAAATAAGCATGGGTCAGGCAGACTCCCATTTATCTACTTGATAAATCCCTGGCACGCATTAAAATGGTTAACAAGACCCCTCACTACAGCATAGACGCAATTTAAATCACTTAACATCATATATTGGGCCATTTGACTAGATTTAGACTCATAGTTAACCTTTTGCCCACATTTCCCCATACAGCACAACCACAGTAAATGTCGGCCACACCGACCGCATATAGCACAACCTCGAACAATGTCGGCCATAACATTGGCCGCACAACCTCAGTTAATGTCGGCCACACCGACCGCTTATAGTACAACCTCGAACAATGTCGGCCATAAAATTGACCGCATCTAGCACGACCACGAACAATGTCGGCCATAAAACTGACCGCATCTCACACACCCTCAGTAAATGTCGGTCATATAATTGACCGCATCTAGCACAACCTTGAATAATGTCGGCCATAAAACTGACCGCATCTCGCACACCCTCAGTAAATGTCGGCCATACAACTGACCGCATCTCGCACTAGTTACAGGGCGCCCAAAATGGTGGCGCCCTCCTACGGTTCAATCCCCAACTCGCGTAATGCACAGTTCCAGCATCTGACCGTATCTTGCAAAACCTCAGACAATGCCGGCCTTACAACTGACCGTATCTTGCACAACCTCAGACTATGCCGGCCTTACAACTGACCGTATCTTGCACAACCTCAGACAATGCCGGTCAGACAACCGACCGCATGTCGCAATACTTCAAGGACGCCCCAAATGGTGGCATCCTATTATGAGTCGCCATCACATTGCTCAAGTCACCGTCTTCTACCAGGGCTCCGGCATCGACCCTGCCACTTGAGTCGATGCCATTGTCTGAGCCCCTACCATTACACCGCTAGCTTGCGTCAGACTAATAAATCCGTCGCAGGCAATCATAAAGGAGCCATCGTCAATACCCCACACGTACAGTACATTGTATAAAGGCTTATCTTGCCAATCAGCCATAAGACCACAACTCTCTTTCTCACGCCCCACCCATACAGGGAAATGATCCAATTTACAAATTTGAAGTCGGTCATGATTCAGTCGTTCGCGATTCACATTAAACCTGCACTCTTTTAAGCTCGTCAAAGAACATAAATTACCAGGTGGATCAGTTCCGTGCATGAGCCATTCCTGAATAAATCGGAAATCGCTCACCGCCTTCACCACAACTCTCCCCAGTGAACCTCGAGGCATATACGTTCGCTTTCCTAAGCCCCTTTCTTGTGCCATAGGGACCACCTGGCCACTTAAACCCAAGGCGGCCCCCAATATGTCAAAAGTTGCTCCACGTTTTTGCAATGCAATCAACTCGAGCACCTGTTCCAACATTGGAACCTTTTCCAACAACTGAGCAACTACCCGGTCTGAGACCAAGGTATTCTCAGCCGCCGTATATATTACTGCCTGTATTGCAAGGCCGTTCACATCAGGGATCCGGGACATCGAGTCGGAATTGATATGCCCGATTATCTTATGTACGCTCTTATCGTTATGGATACTTGTTGGACATTCTTGTTCAAAGTGACCTATCTCTTTGCAATTGAAACATTGCTGCCTGACTGGAGATGGCGATGGGCTTCTGGTGGGCCTTTCCAAAAGCTGGTCAAGCATCCCCATACAAATGTCCATCTTCTCCCCTAACATGTCCTTCTTTCTCTCTACGGCCACCACCCTTTCTACAAGCATACTTTCCGAGGCAACATTCACCCCGGCCACCTTGACCTGCCCTTCACACTCCACTTTCCGTACCAATTTTGGTTGATACATAAAGCCTTGATTGTGAATGACCCACTTCAGCTGGTCAATAGCCTGATATATGGACACTGGCCTCTGTTTCATTACTCGCTCTCTATCGCACCCATGCAGAATCTTTATATACATTTCTGCAACAAATACTCCTCCGGCAAGTCCCCATATGCTTTGCCAGCAAGGGTCAACACCCTGTCGGCCCAGTCATCTACCGATTCATTCTCTCCTTGCCTAGCACTGGAGAAGGTTACCCTTGCCGTCTCTGGCAAGTCGCGATACCCAAAACGCCTCTCTAGCTTGTCTTCTACCTCCAAATAGCTTAGATCTACCTCCCTTTCCATCACCAAGGCATAGTATTCACTTGCCTTGTCGGTCAAGCAGAGACACAAGTAGTCTCTCTTCTCCCTATCCTCCCACTCAACAATAGTAGAGAACCTTTCAAATTTGGTAAGAAAAGCCTGCCAGCTTCCCCGACCATCATATATTAGTGCCTTAGGCAGCGATTGCAGCCTAGACTTCTGCTGGCCAGGAGGCAAAGCTCTCTGACCAAAGGGTGCCGCAACGTTATCGCTACCACCTCGCGTTGCATTAACAACATTCTGCAAGACAAGACGATGGAATGCCCCGCTCCTGTCCACCTGTGGTGCAGGTACCACCGTTGTCGAGGTTACATACCCCGACTGCACGCCATGTGTGAGCTGGTACTGAACAGGCTGTGAATCATGTGCCATGGCATGGTACTGTAAAGGGTACACCCCATGTGCAACGGGCACATGAGTCACCGCCTGGTATTGACCCGACTGCACGCCATATGTGAGCTGGTACTGAACAGGCTGTGCCTCCTGTGCCGTGGCATGGTACTGTACAGGATACACCCCATGTGCCACGGGCACCTGAGTCACCGCCCGGTATTGACCTGACTGAACGCCATGTGTGAGCTGGTACTGAACAGGCTGTGTCTCCTGTGCCATGGCATGGAACTGTACAGGGTACACCCCATGTGCCACGGGCACCTGAGTCACCGCCTGTTATTGACTTGACTGAACTCCATGTGTGAGCTGGTACTGAACAGACTGTGCCTCCTGCCCCATGGCATGGTACTGTACAGGGTACATCTCATGTGCAACGGGCACCTGAGTCACTGCCTGGTATTGACCCGACTCAACACCATGGGTAACCGACATATGCGCCACCGCTTGATATTGCACAGGCTGCGCCTCCCATGCCACTGGTGTCGGTTTCACAGCAAAATATTGCACAGGCTGCTCAACTGACCCCTCATCGACCGGTTCAGTGACTGGTCCACTAGCCTCTCCATACCACTCCCCCTCCTCATCACATTTATGCTCGGAATCAGGCTGAGAATCAAATGTACTAAACCCGAACATGACCTACATCAGATGCTAAGTAGATGTTACAAATGTTAATTTTGCGATGTCCATCCATCATGAACATTGGATAATGTAGTTAAGTTAATGAATTGTTAAACAACTAAATGAAATTACAATTATTGCAAACTGCTGGTATAAAAAATAACTCCCTCAGTTGAATCGTGTAAGAATTAATTTATTTTAGGGAATACGGTAGTATATTTTTAACAATGGGTGCACTTTTGAAGTCAGTTAAGAATATAGACGGTAATCCAACAAAACCGTTACAATATATCGTTGGACACGTTATTTGAGCCCGATACCAAAAACACCAATATTAATATTAATAAGCAGCGAAAAAAAATGGGAATATAACACATTCAAATGCCCTTTTAACTTCAAATTGGCATTGCATATGAAAAACACAAAAACACAATGTGGCAATATGATTTAATATTTCAAAAACGATGACAAAAATGAGCTACAGATAACAAGTCAAAGTATTCAACCTCACGTGTAGTTAAATCGCGACCAAATCACAAATCGTATAATTCGTAATCAATAATTTATCTCTTTGAGTTTATACAACTCAAGAGAAATGAACGAAATTCTCTCTCTTCCTCTCTGAATAAATTGCCATTTTCCACTGCAGAAATTGTGACAAAATCACAATCGAATTGCAGTGAGTAGATACGACAGGGCAATGTAAACAAACACTGCTCTAAATTTAGCCGTGTGCTAAACTATTGGCACTAGCAATCCAGCACAGTTAAAATAGAAAACCTAAAAATAGAAAAACACAGATAAGGCAGTTACACGGTTCACATGACCGCAATCGTACGCTATCACCTAAACGTCGAAGTCAACAAATTATATGACAAATACCGACGAAATTGGTTTAATATGATCAATGATACTTAAATTGCAATTAAAATACTCATTTCATACATCTGTATGCAATTTTTAAGGAAACTGACGTTCAAAATAAATGTTGAATATTTTCAAGATGGCTGACTCTAAATTTGCCGAGTAAAAATAGCTGACTTTTAAAAGTAAAAAAAACGCCAAGTTCGAGGCTCGCAGCGCCATTTGTAGTAATATAACTTTACTACAAGGTTACCTATACACATAGGTAGGTGTGGATCCCATCGATCATGGTGCCTTCGACAGGATCCAAACAGATTAAAGTAACAGTAACAGTTAATAACAACTTCTTCGGAGAATCCGGATAAACACACTGGTTCCCAGCGTTCTTCGCGGCTAGGGTACCGATTGTCCGAAACGGTCTCATGACAGTTTGGTCATTTTACCACATTATGCTTAAGAATATCGCTCAAACAAAACACAGATGTATTTACTATTGATATTTTTTGAACCAACATAATACCATTATGAGCTTATGGTACGTGATATGTTTTTTAACTTTATGGTGATGTCCACGATTGCTTTTTGTTGAAACAATACTAAATGCATATGTGGAATTTACATTTGAACGTTCCTGAAAATGATTTCTGTCAAACTTAACAGTGCGAAATAAACCGTGCATATACCAATCTAACAACATTAGTGGTTGAAATATATTGTTTATTATTAGTTTGGTAGTCAAGCAAAACGGCGGGATTGATTCCTATAATGTATTTTCGGGCGCGGGAACCACGTATACGGCTTAATTAGTATTCGACTGCATAGCAAGCTATTGTTGACGAGAAATATTAATTAAAAAGAAAAGGTAACAACCAAAAACAGAAGGCTAGGCAATATGGTCCGTTTACTCGGTATTCGATGCAAGTTTTACAATACATAAAACTATATCACATTTACATGTCATTACTATTTTGTTCATTATCAACTGTCGAACTGAACGTTTTAAATTCAGATTCGAAGGCCTAAAGTTTTAACCTTAGTTAAACGATTTTTTAGTGAAGATTTATTTAAAAAAAAGTAAACTTACCACGCGGAAACGTTATCACGTAATGTTAGATGTCGGGCGGTTAAGGTTTAACCTTTTCGCACATGACTCATGCATTCCAATGAAACATGTTCCTTGTGTGTTTTCGATTGCAAAGGGGTTATGAAGCGTGTACTGTTTTGCATTTTTCATTATGTCTACTTCAATAATCTTGTAAGATCAATCTTGTGAATGAATAGTATTGTTTAATGTTGTGTCTTGTTCGTGTAAACATGAGTATTAACTATTTACAGTTAACAATTACAGGTGTTACTTGACTGTTGGCACTATGTGCTGCCCAAAAGCGTACAACAATATCGAAAATATAGTTCGATTCTCTTATTAGTTGATAAATAATCATGCAGTTGATATAAAAATTCAGTTGTATGCTTTGCGCAAGGCCGCAACTTTGTGTATGTAGTTAGTAAGTTTACTTCATCGATTGTGATGTACGAATTAAATTTAGGATATTTGTTGGATTTGGTGGAATATCGATTTTAATTCACGAGTGATCATAGTAAATAAAAAATTATGTGATCATTCCTGAATTAAAATCGATATTCCACCGAATCCAACAAATGTCTTTTTATTTTATGATTACAAATGGTTATTTTTGTATATCTGCCAAAAATAGTTCTGATAAAACAATGAAAATTATCGATAATGTTCACTGTAAATGTTCACTGTTTGAAACAGTTTTCACTGTTTTAATTCACTGATATTTCTCTACAAACATCCGAAAAGCATAACATTGTTTTTCTCATTTATTTCCATGTTTGACATTTGCATTGGCACCAGTAACATTCGCATATATACAAACATGGGTTATATAACATAAAAGACACATTCATTCTGAATTATTTTGAGTTGTATGTAAGTATATAGAAATATACTACAGTGTAACCATTCATAAAAGTTGATACACATACAACATATATTGCCAGAGTTACACCAAACATACACAATACACAATGTGTTTAGACGGTTCATGAAAAAATAACATAACATTTTCAAACATTTTCAAACATTTTCAAAGCATAATAAAAATAGCTCCTAATTCTTTANATGTGCCACGGGCACCTGAGTCACCGCCCGGTATTGACCTGACTGAACGCCATGTGTGAGCTGGTACTGAACAGGCTGTGTCTCCTGTGCCATGGCATGGAACTGTACAGGGTACACCCCATGTGCCACGGGCACCTGAGTCACCGCCTGTTATTGACTTGACTGAACTCCATGTGTGAGCTGGTACTGAACAGACTGTGCCTCCTGCCCCATGGCATGGTACTGTACAGGGTACATCTCATGTGCAACGGGCACCTGAGTCACTGCCTGGTATTGACCCGACTCAACACCATGGGTAACCGACATATGCGCCACCGCTTGATATTGCACAGGCTGCGCCTCCCATGCCACTGGTGTCAGTTTCACAGCAAAATATTGCACAGGCTGCTCAACTGACCCCTCATCGACCGGTACAGTGACTGGTCCACTAGCCTCTCCATACCACTTCCCCTCCTCATCACATTTATGCTCGGAATCAGGCTGAGAATCAAATGTACTAAACCCGAACATGACCTACATCAGATGCTAAGTAGATGTTACAAATGTTAATTTTGAGATGTCCATCCATCATGATTATTGGATAATGTAGTTAAGTTAATGAATTGTTAAACAACTAAATGAAATTTCAATTATTGCAAACTGCTGGTATAAAAAATAACTCCCTCAGTTGAATCGTATAAGAATTAATTTATTTTAGGGACTACGGTAGTATATTTTAAACAATGGGTGCACTTTTGAAGTCAGTTAAGAATATAAACGGTAATCCAACAAAACCGTTACAATATATCGTTGGACACGTTATTTGAGCCCGATACCAAAAACACCAATATTAATATTAATAAGCAGCGAAAAAAAATGGGAATATAACACATTCAAATGCCCTTCTAACTTCAAATTGGCATTGAATATGAAAACACAAAAACACAATGTGGCAATATGATTTAATATTTCAAAAACGATAAACAAATGAGCTACAGATAACAAGTCAAAGTATTCAACCTCACGTGTAGTTAAATCGCGACCAAATCACAAATCGTATAATTAGTAATCAATAATTTATCTCTTTGAGTTTATAACAACTCAAGAGAAATGAACGAAATTCTCTCTCTCCCTCTCTGAATAAATTGCCATTTTCCACTACAGAAATTGTGACAAAATCACATTGCAGTGAGTAGATACGACAGGGCAATGTAAACAAACACTGCTCTAAATTAAGCCGTGTGCTAAACTATTGGCACTAGCAATCCAGCACAGTTAAAATAGAAAACCTAAAAATAGAAAACACAGATAAGGCAGTTACACGGTTCACATGACCGCAATCGTACGCTATCACCTAAACGTCGAAGTCAACAAATTATATGACAAATACCGACGAAATTGGTTTAATATGATCAATGATACTTAAATTGCAATTAAAATACTCATTTCATACATCTGTATGCAATTTTTAAGGAAACTGACGATGAAAAATAAATTTTGAATATTTTCAAGATGGCTAACTCGAAATTTGCCGAGTAGAAATAGCTGACTTTTAAAAGTAAAAAAAAAACGCCACGTTCGAGGCTCGCAGCGCCATTTGTAGTAATATAACTTTACTACAAGGTTACCTTTACACATAGGTAGGTGTGGATCCCATCGATCATGGTGCCTTCGACAGGATCCAAACAGATAAAAGTAACAGTAACAGTTACTAACAACTTCTTCGGAGAATCCGGATATACACACTGGTTCCCAGCGTTCTTCGCGGCTAGGGTACCGATTGTCCGAAACGGTCCCATGACAGTTTGGTCATTTTACCACATTATGCTTAAGAATATCGCTCAAACAAAACACAGATGTATTTACTATTGATATTTTTTGAACCAACATAATACCATTATGAGCTTATGGTACGTGATATGTTTTTTAACTTTATGGTGATGTCCACGAATGCTTCTTGTTGAAACAACACTAAATGCATATGTGGAATTTACATTTGAACGATCCTGAAAATGATTTCTGTCAAACTTAACAGTGCGAAATAAACCGTGCATATACCAATCTAACAACATTAGTGGTTGAAATATATTGTTTATTATTAGTTTGGTAGTCAAGCAAAACGGCGGGATTGATTCCTATAATGTATTTTCGGGCGCGGGAACCACGTATACGGCTTAATTAGTATTCGACTGCATAGCAAGCTATTGTTGACGAGAAATATTAATTAAAAAGAAAAGGTAACAACCAAAAACAGAAGGCTAGGCAATATGGTCCGTTTACTCGGTATTCGATGCAAGTTTTACAATACATAAAACTATATCACATTTACATGTCATTACTATTTTGTTCATTATCAACTGTCGAACTGAACGTTTTAAATTCAGATTCGAAGGCCTAAAGTTTTAACCTTAGTTAAACGATTTTTTAGTGAAGATTTATTTAAAAAAAAGTAAACTTACCACGCGGAAACGTTATCACGTAATGTTAGATGTCGGGCGGTTAAGGTTTAACCTTTTCGCACATGACTCATGCATTCCAATGAAACATGTTCCTTGTGTGTTTTCGATTGCAAAGGGGTTATGAAGCGTGTACTGTTTTGCATTTTTCATTATGTCTACTTCAATAATCTTGTAAGATCAATCTTGTGAATGAATAGTATTGTTTAATGTTGTGTCTTGTTCGTGTAAACATGAGTATTAACTATTTACAGTTAACAATTACAGGTGTTACTTGACTGTTGGCACTATGTGCTGCCCAAAAGCGTACAACAATATCGAAAATATAGTTCGATTCTCTTATTAGTTGATAAATAATCATGCAGTTGATATAAAAATTCAGTTGTATGCTTTGCGCAAGGCCGCAACTTTGTGTATGTAGTTAGTAAGTTTACTTCATCGATTGTGATGTACGAATTAAATTTAGGATATTTGTTGGATTTGGTGGAATATCGATTTTAATTCACGAGTGATCATAGTAAATAAAAAATTATGTGATCATTCCTGAATTAAAATCGATATTCCACCGAATCCAACAAATGTCTTTTTATTTTATGATTACAAATGGTTATTTTTGTATATCTGCCAAAAATAGTTCTGATAAAACAATGAAAATTATCGATAATGTTCACTGTAAATGTTCACTGTTTGAAACAGTTTTCACTGTTTTAATTCACTGATATTTCTCTACAAACATCCGAAAAGCATAACATTGTTTTTCTCATTTATTTCCATGTTTGACATTTGCATTGGCACCAGTAACATTCGCATATATACAAACATGGGTTATATAACATAAAAGACACATTCATTCTGAATTATTTTGAGTTGTATGTAAGTATATAGAAATATACTACAGTGTAACCATTCATAAAAGTTGATACACATACAACATATATTGCCAGAGTTACACCAAACATACACAATACACAATGTGTTTAGACGGTTCATGAAAAAATAACATAACATTTTCAAACATTTTCAAACATTTTCAAAGCATAATAAAAATAGCTCCTAATTCTTTATTAGGTTATACGTGTGGTTGACGTTTTTAAAAAACAGAAAACCTACTAGTGTTAAGAGTATGGGCACATGTATTCAAAGAGGTTATCTAAGCAGTATTGGTTGAAAAATATCTAATGAAGTGGATCCATTTTTTAATATGTTATTGGTTTTAATAAGGGCAATTTCTGCTTCTGGCTGTATTTTTATCTTAAGATAATTAAGAAAAAGTTGTTGAAGATTGGGATGCATTTTTAATGTTCACGTTAACTATGAATATTTTTATTAAAGCGGGACTGTACGATTTTGTCAAATATTTATGATTTTTTTTAAATGTGTTAAAAATTAGTATACATATATTTCAATATAAATTAAAATAAAACTTAAGAAGAACATGTGTCGAAAAATGCAAAATAAGCCAGATATTTAAATCTGAAAGCTTAAATGGCTGGAAGCCAAATAAGCCAGCATGTATATCATGCATGTACAATGTGAATCTAAATTTAGTTTTAGTGCAGATTCGTTCATACGACACAAAGACACAATTTTGTTTACTTACAAATACGAGTAAAAGTGTCGGCATCGGCTTTAACCAGCGCTAACTTGTCTTTGCTGCATTTTATGAAATTCGTCTTCAAAGTATAATTTTTATTGCCTATTTTGAGTCATCGTAACATAAATAACAATATATTAAAATTTAATACATGTAAAAATCGTACAGTCCCGCTTTAAGGAAGTCTTCAACCCGCAAACCCTTTGCCCCAAGATAGTAAAACTAAACGACAGAAAACAGGAAATTAGAAATAGGCAAAACATCTTATGCACTGAATATGTGACAGCCGAACATCTTGAAGAAAAAGGAAAAGCCGGAAACAAATACCGCATGCTGCAGTTCACGGTCACCAACTGGGCAACGCCAATAGCCACATACCAGAAGTGTACAAGAGAGAAGGCGAAAATCATCAACCACTTCAAACAGTACATAAATAACAACGTATGTGCCGTCTTCATGCACGACGGAAACATCGATGATGCCTGTCAGATTAATGGCCTTCATATTCATCTACTGACGCAGAATGAGAGCACATCTCACCTTTGTAAGAATGACAAATAGAGACGTTTGAGAGGGCACCTGCTGAAGCAGATGAGGGTGAAGACAGCCAAGATAGTTCTCCATAGGGAGTTTTATACTCACATGCTCACGGCACCACGAGTATTCTTCGGTGCGAACAACATCGAGCTCGAGAATAGATTGATATCCGTTTACCTGACGGACTCAGAATTGCCGTTGAGGAGACAACAACTTCCGGACATAGAGATGGCCGCGAAGACTACTCTTGACCTCCCTGACGAGTTGATCTCTGAAGAAGACACTGACTCCCAGGAGGAAGGAGCAGCCGGGGCCTTCTACGGTATGCTGGGTATGGCGTCGAAGAAACGGAAACACGACACTATGCAGACTCCCGAAGCTCCCGTGATGAGTATGTACTATATGGATCCGTCTGAATACAAATGGAAAACGCCGAAAGCGTCCAGCACTGTAACTCTGAAAGACATAATGACAGGGGAGAAACCCTTGAAACCGTCCAAGTCGTCACTGAATATTGACATGGCTAAGAAACTGATGGTGAAATATAACCGTCTGACTTCCGATGAGCTGTACGTGGCCATCTGTCGAGGGGGAGATAACTCGGACATTTTCGCCATAGATCAACTACGAGCACTGCCGTACGGACAAAAGGTATTCACCACAGCAGCAGAAGACTTGCACCTGCTCGCACGCGTTGCCGACAAAAACTACGCAGACATCCTGATAAACATAAAACTGGAAAATAAGGCTCTGTACTTGTCCTACAATGAAACAGTTGAAGTGTTGGGGAGATGGTTCAGAGAACAGAAGGTCAACAAATTCAACTTTATCAAAGCAGTGTTTAAGGTGTTCACAAAACAAAGTCCAAAGAAAAATTGCATATACTTGCAGGGGGAAAGTAACGCCGGAAAAACATGGCTGTACCGATCCCTGTTGCCCAGGGTTGGCATAAAACCCGGGTTTTATAGTATTGACCGGCCCGGGCGGGTAATACTGGGAAAACCCGGGTTTTACTGGGCAATACTGGGTAATAAAGATATTGCAATATTGTATATTTTATAAGATAATAATGAGTTTGTACATATTAGAAGAACATATCTATTAACAATTTTTAACTATTAGTTACATCGTCAACTTCTAATTCATGTGAAAACATATTCATAATTCCTTCTCATTTTCATGAAAATGGAAATTCTTTTTCTTTGACTGTTTGGATTGGCATTACTTGGGTATCGAAGATATTACACAATTATACAACAGCACAACTTGCATAATGATAATAATGATTTAGTACATAACAGAAAATAACTATTAATTTTAGCAATTCTATTCTATTATTTACACTGTTAACTTCTACTTCATGTGGATGCATATTAATAATTACTTTNTATCAACTATATGCATGACTTGCTTCGAATAGATGTTGTTTAGATAAATTAAGACTGACGCTTTCAAGTTATCAAACAGAATAACATGATTACATGAACACTATACGCTTTAAAAGGTAATTATCTGCTTGTATGATTGATATTTGTTGCGATTTTGTGCCAATTAAATCAGCAGTTTTAGATATGACATACATTACCTGTTAAAGCTATCTCATATGAAGAACGGAATAATGAAATTCCAATTGCATACTCAGGTGAGGTATTCTTATTATTTTCCGCTAGTGATGTACTTAATGAATTGGCTTATAGAGTACAGCACAAAACATACAATACAACACCAACATACAAATGATGATAGCTGGAGGCACTGCCAAGAGATGATCAATTCAAAGTATGAAGCATTCACATCGATTGAGACGCATGCCGAATCCCAAAATAAGCCAAGATTTTATAACTGCCAAATACAACTCTTAAGAAAGTAAAAAGTCGCAAATGCACTTACACAGGCTGCGCCTCGTTTGTAGCGCCATCTGAAAGCATTAATTATTATAATGCGTTAACCTTCAGCAATAATTAGTATAATGAGTTAACATTCAAATATACACAAAGCAAAACGTCAACAGCTCCTTCAGGAGAGAAAACGTTGTATAGCAAGTGGTATTTTTAGGCAATACAAAAGGCTGATTTTCTTTGCATACACAAAACAATAAATTAATACCGGGTTAATGTGCAGCAAACTATGAACGATGAATTATGTTTTAAAAAAGTCTGGTTTATGAACACTCTTGAACAATTGATCTTGCAATGAATCAAAGTTTGAATAGTAATGCTGATTTTGTAGATGTCGAGGAACGCACTTGTTGATGTATTTCATGGAAAACGGCAAACTTACGATAAATATAGTTCGTATTCAGAATACTGTTCTCCTCGCTGTTTAAAACCTTTGTATGAAAATTCCAAACCGCAAGTTAAGACCGAAATATCAAACACATACCCGCCCGAAAATGCTTAATTATATAAAAATGCCGTTTAAACACAAACATAAACACGTTCATGTTACAAAATGCAATAAACTGAGCTGATAAGGTTTGGTCGTACCGTCTGTGAAAGGTATCTCTGAGACTAGCTGTGGATCAATCTCACTATAAATCTCGCTCTGAAAATCCAAATTTTCTGCTGCCAATGAAGAAGATGGAACAATAGCGTCGCAATCAATATCCAACAAATCTACGAGCACGGAAGGAGGCTGAACGATAGCGTCGTTGTAGTCAGAGGCTGCATGAATATACAACGGAAATCCGACGTCTATTAAAAAGAAATGCAAATATGTGTAGAAAATTTATAATTTTACAAGTGGAAATATATTTAATATGAAGTATTTCTGTGTTACTTACACTATTACAAAACATATATATATATACAAATGAAGCACTAAAAAAAGTCTGGCAGTTTCTATGAGCTGATAATACTGAAAGTTGAAATGTATATAATGACATTGTATTTTTTTATATTAGAAAGATACATATTTTGAAATTTGTGATTTAAATGTTATCTTCTACTTGAGAATGCAAACCAATGAATTGTATACCTATTGCCTCCGTTCGTCTAAAATGTCGGTGAACAGAGGCTATAACGAATATAATAACTAAAATGAGCACTGCACTTGATCCTGCTGATATGAGTGGAATAAGTGGCACGCTGGTGGTTGGTTCTGTAGGAGGCGATGCTTTAAAGAAAACAAATACGGAACGCTTACATGCATCTGGCGTATTGATCTGTGTTCTTTTACGTTAGTTAATGTGTTTTCTTGAATGGATTATAAACATATGTTTTAACGTCATACTTCTACACGTTGTTGATTAAGATAACGAAGAACAAATTACCAAAAACATAACGCGTATATTTGTCTAACTTATACACACCCAGAAAAAGTGTATCATTGAATATGTTTGTGTCGATACAAGTAAGCAACGCTAGGTCGGCTTTTACACTTATCAAATATGCTTATGTTCAATCACAACACTATATTAATCACATTAGTATGTTGAACTACAAACATCATACTTACATAGACGCTTCAAAAGGAAAACCTCCGTATGAGACTTTCCTATTCCATTCCCCACTTTTAGAATGTAAATCCCATAATCTGACTCCGTTATATTGGTCACCGTTAGGTTGCTCATTTCTTTATAAGTATCTATACGAACACGGGAACTGTTGGCGATTTCAGTGCATATATTGTTGTCACTACATTTGTTCCACGTTAAATCAGCACTGGTCGTAAGTGGATTTGCCAATGCTGAAAACGAAAATGTCACTTCTCCACCAACATAAATATTTGCTTCGTTTCCATTGTTTGAAAAATCTTGAATAGTTATTTTTCTGCCAACTGGAACTGAAAAAGTAAAACAGAGTTAATGACCTGTAACATGAACTGAATAGTAATATTGAACTGTTCATGATTCGAATTAATGCACGCCTCATACTAATTTTGAAATGAACAATTGTATTTGACTACGTTGACTCGATTTGAAATTGGTATGGCTGAAGTAAAATTGTATTAAACACATGGTTAATGCGGTGTTCTAAACTTTATCTTAAAGAACGTTCAGTGTATCTTTTTGGAGGTACTATCGCGACCACAATAGTTAATATTGGTTTGCATATAATTATTATTCTTCAATTTTCACTGCACTTAAGCGTTGTTGCTGAAACATGTTTACAATAAACATACTTAATACATTCAAAAACATCTCCTGTCCGCCTAACCCAATCGTATTTGATGCAAAACATATATATTTCCCCATATCCTGTCTGCCTACGGAAGTAAGTTCATGCCGAAGTAAAGTCGTAGTGTTTCCTTGACCGTTCCCGTTGATTTCGGCAAGTGTTACGGTATCTTTTAATAGCCGCATGTCTGGTGATGGAAATCCATCAGCGACACAGTGAAATATGACACTGTCGTTTTCTGATACTGTTACGTTTAAGTTATCGTCGAATTGTTCTAAACTGAATCTCTGAACTATTGGTTGATCTGAAATATACCGTAAAAACACAAGTACGTAGGCACAAACTATGATACAATAGAAGAGGATAAGATTATATTTATTTATAAGTATTTGATCAGTACTTTTACTTGCAAATCACAGAATTAAAAAAAAAAAATTATCCAACTTCAGTTTACCGTTAACACCTTTTTCAAAAATGGTTTTAATTGAGAATAACAATTTACAAATGTATGTCAAAACAAAATATTACAGAAAACTTGAAGGATAAACTGCTTAGAATCGACTCCCGTGAAGTTGATCTTTCCGTTTTCATATGTGTTGGTGGCAATGCAGGTGTAGATACCAGCATCTGTTCTGGCTATTTTCTGATACAGTAATATTCCGTTATCATATATTATGCCTTCTTTTTTCCATTGTAATGCCGTCTTAGATGGATAACCAGGTTCATATTTGCATAGTATGTTCAGCCTGTCACCTTCCTTGATGTACACATTGTCAGTGCGAATAACGGAGGGAGGGTCTGGATATGTAAGTACATGTAATTGTATACATTATTGCAGCCAATACTAATTATGCACATCAGTATGTTTAGTAATTGTCATTTTGTAGATTCTTTAGAAAAAGTTAAAAACAAATCGAACGCTTCTTTAAAAAACAAACATCTTAATTAACAGTGCTTTGTGCTTTGATTTATTTGTTTGCTTTGTATCGGTTGTTTTGTTGCAAAGTTTCTTTATATAAAACATTTAGGAGATACTCACATAATATATTCAGATAAAGGCTATGTACACTTTGCCCGTGAATGTTGGAAGCAACACAGGTATATTTGCCCGACATTCTGCGGTTAACGTTGGTTAACGTTTGGTTAATTTGACTTCTAATGCTGCTATCTGACTGAACATTAGTTGCTCCAAACGCTAATGTATCGTCCTTACTAAGACTTATTTCCGGTAAAGGATAACCTTCAGCTATACAGGTCAGCATCGCAGTAGTGTTTTCTATTAATGTTACATTGGACACTCCTTCAAATGCGTCTACTTGAAATGTAGTTATTTTTGCGGGTTCTGAAACAAATTGTTTAGTTATTCATGTGTATTCTTTGTATTTTTTTTGTATTTTACTGGTTATGTGCTGAATGATATGAAGCAAAATATATATATTTAAGTTGTTGGTATGAAATATAATATTTCAGTCAGTTTGCATGTATCTGTATGAACATAATCCAATAGAAACCAAATATGACTGCATACTCTATTAATTTCATGTATTTAGCAGCAACTAACCTTTAGTTGTCAGAGTCGTTATGTTGCTGAACGTCATTTCCCCGTTGATGAGTTGTCCACACTGCCATTGGTCAATTCGATGCTCGTCCAGAGTCACATTTATAATACAACTAACCGCCGAATCTTTCATACAGATGCAAGCTACAGGTAAGGATGATTGTACTTGACAATCAAATGCGGGGTTTTTTATTTGCAAAACACTATTAAATCGACTATGCATTCCACCGGCAGAAGGATATGCCGATGTTTGTGTCTGACGAAGAAAGATTACGTTTGTCGCATAACCAGTCCATTGACATGTTATGTTGAATGTGTTTGGGGACACAATAAAACTTGTTATCCGTATTGTCCCTTTTGCTGGAAAATACCATATACTATTTGATTGCGTTTAGTTGCAGATATTCTACCATATTGAACACATAAAAGGAACTCATAAACACGCATTAAGATTAGTACTTTAAAATAAACTGTTTGTATAAAATAATTTACAAACAATATAATAAATTATAAAAAAGATAGTTACGTCTGTTATTGTTTCTGCTAAAAGGCTAACATACGGAGGTTTAAAATATTTAATGTAGTTTTATTTCACGTGCCAATAACACATTTATATTTTTGTGTAAACCGCCACTCCAAATACGAGTTTAATTGGCTGAATTTAATTTGCGTTACATGAATGATACCACAAAGACAGGTGTAAACTCTCTTTTTGTTAGAAGGCAAAGGCTAATAACACCACAAACCATTTTTTCCGTATGCTTTAAACATTAGTTTTGTAAACAAGGAAACTCTTTGACTGAATATGGCTCAAATTGCCAAAATGTTCAATTTGTTCAACGATCTTTAGACCTATTGATTCAAAGAAATTAACTCTTACTTGATAATATCAAAGAAAGAATAATCCAATAAATGGTTAGATGATTATCCATTTTTCAATCACAATATGGTCTTGTTGGATGTTATTTCAGACACACTGTGAATACCAATTGTGCAAGACGCCTATTATGTCGTTGTTAAGGAAGTTGAACAGGATTGAACAATATATTTCTACTTTCGAAGTACTTAAGCACTTAACTCTTTAAGTAGATGTACGTATGAAAGTTTATGATTGTTTTTCTTCCTTTTTCATGCTTACGAGTACTATTGCAAACTCCGGTTATCACTCAACAATTCAGTTATTTTACGACTGGCATTTAAACCATGATGTGTACAGTCGTACATTCATTATATTGTGTATAATGGCTCATTACATGACGATGACTCATAGTAGTGTACTGGTTATGACCGTTTTGGACGTACGGTAGTTTTGTTCATGATAGATTTATTCGGTTAATGAGGAACAATATGGGTTAAGCGCCTCACTTATTACGGACTTCATCGACACAACACAGTTTATACATTAAAGTATTGTAATTTCTTTCCGCAACTGGTTTACATCAGAAGCGTATGCACATAGCTCAATAGCGTATAACTGCTATAAGGTTGACTATGCTTTCACTAAGTTGAGGAAGTCGTTACAATATTTCCTTTCTTTGTTCCACTAACACGTACATGTAAGTGGAGCATCCGATCCGCACCACTGTTTAGCCAACAATGATTTTACTCCAAACGTAAAATTGTGCCTCTACATCTAAATGAATCCGATATAAATATTCATAACAAATAAACAGTGGGGTCGTTCTCAAAATTAAGAAGCATTAAGTATAAACTTGCAAAACGCATTTGTCAGGATTAATCTCTACCAGATCCGTTGGCATCCGGTTGTTCTGGTTAATGGTTTCGTTGGGGGATTATTACTGAGATTTAGATTACTGCATATGCGTTTTTTTTTCTTATGTAAACGAGGTGCACAAGTGTTTGTGTGTGTATGTGTTTGGTGTTGTGGTTTTTAGTAATAATATTGTACTGCATTGAAATATATTACTTCCAACGAAATATAATACAACTAGTCCAACTATATATGTTTGTCGATATTAATGGCATACATCAATGGTGGCAAGAACGTGTACTAAAAGCTGTTAAAATCTCCAAAATTATTCCAGACACTATCACAAAAAAACAAATTTGGATTTGTATCACGTTTCGAAATACCCAGCGTATTTTTAGCCTAAAGTAATATGCAAATTAATGCTATTATTCAATCTTTATTTTGGTACTTATCATGCAAACCCTTGTAAATGTACTTCGAATTGTAATTAACATTAAAGGTTGTGTAGGACAATAATAAGGCAATACAAACAATCTGAAAAGCCAAAACTATTTCGATTTGGCAAATTTCCTTTACACTTTAAGATTCTCAATAAATGTAAAGGATCTTATAAAAGCATGCTAATACAAAGTATTTAAATGATTTTATTATTGTATGTTTACTAATTGATTGAGGCGTTTGAGTTAAGTGTTGTAAAAAGCAATATCATGATAGAAGGGAAATTTGCTCACAACAACGATGTGGTTTCTTTCTGTTCCTATTTTGTCATTATAAGAATCATAGTACATAAGTACATAAAGCAGTTGAAAGAAACACCCATTATAGTTATAAAATGATGTTCTCTCTGTCACGTTTCATAACGACTAACGTCAAGACTTCATAATACCGTCAAATGTTCAAAATCTTGGCTTCCCACGATCGCACCTGGGGCGCTTTGGTAATGGTAAGTTGGTTTAACGTTCATACCTGACCTGTTACCTTTGAATTTTACTTCTACATGTACTGCACGATGACACTTGGGAACGGTTTCTGCACAAGGCGTGTCATCTCCACATGTTTAAAAAGTTAGTAAAATATTGTTAATTTTTTAATTAATGATTTAATTTTAGTCAAGACCATCGGTATTATGCCAACATGTTTGCTTGGTTAAAACTTGACATTCAAGACAAACACATAAGCTACCATTCAAAATTCAATCTTCGACAATGCTAATGAATACAAATACAATTGATAAGCAATTATACTCGTTAGTGTTAGCGATACAATTTAACACAAAAGTGACGTATAAGAAAAATTGCGTGGCCATCTACATGTCATAATACAATTTTGAAAAAAAGATTTCTTTCAATACAAAACGTCTATCATTGGAAAGGCTTGATTCGGATAATAACCGATATACCCGATGGATGTAAAGGTGTCTTGAATGTATAATGTACAATTAGACCATACATAACAAACCAAGCATAATATTCAGTATCAACAAGAAGTATGTTTAAAGATAACTATTTTTACATATTTTTTGCGAGCTTAGTAGTAATAGTAGTAATAGTAGTATTAGTAGTAGTAGTAGTAATAGTAGTAGTAGTAGTAGTAGTAGTAGTAGTAGTAGTAGTAGTAGTAGTAGTAGTAGTAATAGTAGTAGTAGTTGCGACTTTACACGAATTAATAGTTCATTGATTTAACATAAGGCATATATGTGGCATACAATAATACTAATAACAAGTCACATATGTTGAGCAATGGATGATGGTGGTGGTGATAGAGGTGATGGTGCTGCTAATTATGATAATTATTAATGCTAATGAATGGGATGGAGAGTAACTATAATGATGGACATGATGCATCACGTAGATGATAAGTGTGATTTTTAACCGCATTGTGATAGTTATTGACTTCTTTTCAAGTCTGTATTGGTTGTCTCAAGTGTGTTCAAGATATGTAAATCACGCTCGATACTTGTGGGAAGCAAAATGTGTTTTAATAGCCAGCTATGAGCTCGTTGTCATTATTCAATGAACAATATAAGTGGTTTGCAATTGATCAGTAATGATTATGGCATTGTTGTAAATGAATCATAATGGGTACGGCGCAAAAGTCAAAAGGAACAATGCCTTAAATTAAACGAACATTGTTAATATATAATTTAACCCGAAACCATTACTGGTTTATGATAAACAATACAATGTACAGGAAAATAAAATACTGCTAATATATTCCTGTTTCGATCAGTTAAGAAAAAAAATCATCTAAGTATTACAACGGAAAGTTTATCCCTATGATGGAATGCAAGACAACGCTGAATTAACTTGACATATGTTCTCCAGCAACGATCAAACATTAGAAAAGGTAATTACAACATCAAAATTCCATAAGATTAAAAATGATAATGAATGTTCGAAAATAAATCAATTTAATGAACAGTTATTCTAGGCCTGGTCTACAATACTGGCATAATCGTTGGCGTCTATTTTAGAATCATCTGTTTTCATAGCGCTGAAACAACAAGCACATGTTTTATGTATTTTAGTCTTATACGGTTTATTCAAATGGTATTAGTAATGTCCATCCAAAACACAAAGATGTTTTGATCTAGTAAGAAGTAGTAGTAGTAGTAGTAGTAGTAGTAGTAGTAGTAGTAGTAGTAGTAGTAGTAGTAGTAGTAGTAGTAGTAGTAGTAGTAGTAGTAGTAGTAGTAGTAGTAGTAGTAGTAGTAGTAGTAGTAGTAGTAGTAGTAGTAGTAGTAGTAGTAGTAGTAGTAGTAGTAGTAGTAGTAGTAGTAGTAGTAGTAGTAGTAGTAGTAGTAGTAGTAGTAGTAGTAGTAGTAGTAGTAGTAGTAGTAGTAGTAGTAGTAGTAGTAGTAGTAGTAGTAGTAGTAGTAGTAGTAGTAGTAGTAGTAGTAGTAGTAGTAGTAGTAGTAGTAGTAGTAGTAGTAGTAGTAGTAGTAGTAGTAGTAGTAGTAGTAGTAGTAGTAGTAGTAGTAGTAGTAGTAGTAGTAGTAGTAGTAGTAGTAGTAGTAGTAGTAGTAGTAGTAGTAGTAGTAGTAGTAGTAGTAGTAGTAGTAGTAGTAGTAGTAGTAGTAGTAGTAGTAGTAGTAGTAGTAGTAGTAGTAGTAGTAGTAGTAGTAGTAGTAGTAGTAGTAGTAGTAGTAGTAGTAGTAGTAGTAGTAGTAGTAGTAGTAGTAGTAGTAGTAGTAGTAGTAGTAGTAGTAGTAGTAGTAGTAGTAGTAGTAGTAGTAGTAGTAGTAGTAGTAGTAGTAGTAGTAGTAGTAGTAGTAGTAGTAGTAGTAGTAGTAGTAGTAGTAGTAGTAGTAGTAGTAGTAGTAGTAGTAGTAGTAGTAGTAGTAGTAGTAGTAGTAGTAGTAGTAGTAGTAGTAGTAGTAGTAGTAGTAGTAGTAGTAGTAGTAGTAGTAGTAGTAGTAGTAGTAGTAGTAGTAGTAGTAGTAGTAGTAGTAGTAGTAGTAGTAGTAGTAGTAGTAGTAGTAGTAGTAGTAGTAGTAGTAGTAGTAGTAGTAGTAGTAGTAGTAGTAGTAGTAGTAGTAGTAGTAGTAGTAGTAGTAGTAGTAGTAGTAGTAGTAGTAGTAGTAGTAGTAGTAGTAGTAGTAGTAGTAGTAGTAGTAGTAGTAGTAGTAGTAGTAGTAGTAGTAGTAGTAGTAGTAGTAGTAGTAGTAGTAGTAGTAGTAGTAGTAGTAGTAGTAGTAGTAGTAGTAGTAGTAGTAGTAGTAGTAGTAGTAGTAGTAGTAGTAGTAGTAGTAGTAGTAGTAGTAGTAGTAGTAGTAGTAGTAGTAGTAGTAGTAGTAGTGGTAGTAGTAGTAGTAGTAGTAGTAGAAGTAGTAGTAGTAGTAGTAGAAGTAGTAGTAGCAGTAGCAGTAGCAGTAGCAGTAGTAGTAGTAGTAGTAGTAGTAGTAGTAGTAGTGGTAGTAGTAGTAGTAGTAGGCGACAGAACGATATGACTATCGCATTGTCGCCATCGTACTATCGCGTTGTCGCATTTTCGCCATCGTACTATCGCATTGTCGCCATCGTACTATCACGTTGCCGTATTGTCGCCATCGTATTTTCGCATTGTCGCCATCGTACTATCGCCTTGTCGCCGTTGTACTATCGCATTGTCGCCATCGTATTATCGCACTATCGCATTGTCGCCCTCTGGATTTTAATGTGTAAACACGATGGCCCTTACTGTATTCCTTACTTCTATGTATACACAATCTACGAATCTGTTCTCTAAGATATACATGTAAATTTACAGAAGAACTGATAATATATTTATAAACTACGTGCTTCTTCACAGTCTGAGTTTATATTCAGGTTTAATATGTTATGCGTAATGTAAAAAGGAATCCGCGCCCAAGTTATGATGCAGATTTGCTATCAAGTTAATGTGTCAGAGTTAATTGGAAATATTAACAGATTTCCGTGTTTTTGAAAAACGAAATTAAATTCATTTACGAACAAAAGTTAATTTATATTGAATAATTGTGTATACTTATCCGCCATCAAATGTTTAACAAGCAAATGCTGTCTTAGCCGGGATGCGAACCAGAGTTCTTTGTTAACATGATTTATTCGGGAACGCCACTGGAACCAATCCAAGGTTCGAGCATGTTTATAACTTTATGTTACTGATGCACATTTTGTTTAATTCAACGCTTTGTCACTTTATCAATGTGTATCGATACTTATCTTTAAACGAAACAATATTTTTATTATTATGAGTCAATGTTTCTTTCCCGCATACATTTGGGAATCTATGAATCATAAGCATCATCATCATCATCATCTCCGTCCTCATAATTAAAATCACAATCCTGATAATCATAAGCATCTTCATAATCCATGATAACAATAATCAAAATAATAATAATCATCATCATAATCGTAATCAAAATCATAGTCATAAGAGTCATATTCGTAATCTTAGGCATCACACACGTAGTCAAAGTAATTTCTCCTTATTTATAGCTATAAATCAACATCATGATAGAAACTATTTAATCAGCAACAATTTAAGACCTATTCATAATCTAAGACACCATAAACACATAATCAACGTAATTTATTACAAGTTACAGTAACAGGTCAACATCATGATAAGGAATGATTTTCTCAATTTTTACTGGTTGATAGTCTTGTGATTTATATTGCAAACATCTATTAATATTGGTTTATATTTAAATATAAGCTTCCATAGCGGGATCGAATACTACGGAATACCGTTAAGGCCATCGTGGTTACACATTAAAATCCAGAGGGCGACAATGCGAGAGTGCGAGAATACGATGACGAGAGTGCGATAATACGATGACGAGAGTGCGAGAATACGATGACGAGAACGCGATGGCGAGAATGCGAGAACGCGAGAGTACGATGACGAGAGTGCGAGAATACGATGACGAGAGTGCGAGAATTCGATGACGAGAGTGCGAGAACGCGATGGCGAGAATGCGAGAACGCGAGTGTACGATGACGAGAGTGCGATAATACGATGACGAGAGTGCGAGAATACGATGACGAGAGTGCGAGAATACGATAACGAGAGTGCGAGATTACGATGACGAGAATGCGAGAACGCGATAGTACGATGACGACAGTGCGACAATACGATGGCGACAGTACGACAATACGATGGCGACA